>FIZR01006281.1:0-107795 GCA_900060175.1 Ferrisia virgata
ATCATTAATTTTTCTAAATGTACTAGAACATTGGAAACCACTACTGAGATCCAAAATTACGTAGATTAGAGCTTGAATATTATTCTGCATTTTACCAAAAATTTACCTACTTGTCAAATGTGAGTTTTGATTCTCAACTCCTTAATTTTAGATGGTTAAACGTAATATTTCAATTTTACCTTTCATAGCCGATTTGATGTAGAATCAGAAGAGAATTGCGATAATCCAGAGTCAAATATTATACTCATATTGTACCTTTATTCAAATAATAATTACTTCAATATGAGGTAACATTACATTTAATCCATGTAATTTGTTAAGGTATACTGAAAAAGAATTCAGCCCGCGTGTCTACAAACGTTTGCCGCTGGCTCTCGCGGCGCGATTGAAACATCACGCGGAATATTACGCTAGCGTAACAACAGACTCTTTTCAAACTCATTACAAAGTGTTTCAATAAATTTTCGAAAAAAATATGTAATAACCTTTTTTATTGAAAATTTGACCAGCTACATTTTTTGATTCAACTTTTTTTCTGTATCGCGTTTGCAAAGCTATTGTTTAAGAACCCGTTTTTGGAGCATAAATGGAGATGTTGAGGGTGAATTATTAGTTCTATTTTTCACGATTTTGAATATGCTGTTTATGAGGTGGTGATTTACAGTTCGATAATGAAAATTTTAGCTATAAATTTTTCCGTTATTTAATGGTAATTTGACTGGGCTAAATGTACATGATGCTGAATGCAAAATAAGTAAGAATAAAGAAATTTGTAGTAAGAGAAAAATATGTAAAAACCGATAACAACTAAAAAAGATTAAAATACCCCAAACTTTTTCGTTTTATTTATTGAATACGTTGGTTTTAATTTTAAATGCCCGTGAAAAAAACAAAGAGAGTAAATCTAGAGATTTATATGTAAAAAGAGCGGTGAGAAAAATATCGAAATAATTTTTCTCATTTTTCGAAGTAAACTTCGCTGTTTTCTCAACAGCCAGCAGTCTACAATGCCTATAACAGCGTATTTTTATTCATGAATGATTACTACGAAGTTCAAAGGATACACGTTAGATAATTTGAGGGAACTATACCAACGAAAAAAAAAAAAAAAAGAAGGGCTGTACTAAAGGCAGCGCTGCACTTCTGTTCATCTTGACGTGTCTCGCGTAAAAGTTAAGGCAACTCCGCTTTCATACTAACGAAACGGATCGTTTGAAGAACACAAAGCTCCATCTACTTTTACCTTTATGTACCTTTTATTTACTTTCTGCGTATCACCATTGATACGCTTAATCAGTTCGTAGGAATTAATGGCTCGTTGGTGCTATAACGATTTTCAACAAACGACAACACTTCTTCCTTATTACTATCAAACCGTGTCATCGGTTAACACTTCTGCATCGAAAAAATTTTTCAGCAAACTAAAATCTCCGGCTACATTTGAACAGGAAACTTCAGGTCAAGCTCAAAGTTACGACTACGAGTAATATGTAATGGTACATTTTACGCCTGTAATCGGTGAGCATGCGCGATTAGATCCCAACGCAATCGAAAAGTTTTCCATGTGAAATGAAATTTAATTAAGAAGTTGTAAAACTTTGAGAAAGGTCGGAAAAAGAGCACAACTATAGTTCAATCATTGCGATGCCGGTGCCGGTGCCGGTATATTTACATCGCATAGGATTAGGCAACGTACTAATACTACATTGCATACTTCTAGGTCAAATGCACGTGCTTCTAAGGTATATGTTATAATATACGTATACTTTCTCGTGTATAAACTATACATCGATATCCTTTGTTATTCATTTTCAAAAGCGTCAATAATTTGTCAAAAGATTACACATAACAGCATCAAACTGTTTGATAAAATCAAGTCAGGTTATACGAACAAAAAAAAAATTATCACATGGATATGCCTCAGGACTGGGGGTTATTCTGTGAAAATCGTCACGTTTTTGCAGAAATGGGAAAAACAATGAAGAACCAAGAACCATAAACGTAAAGAACATGCGATTTAAGAGAACAACAACGTACAAGAGTACAAAGAAGATGAGTATTCGATGAACGAGAACAATAAAAGCAATTTTACCATTTTTGAAGAACAAAAAACAATCTCGAAAATTCATTTAAAATAACAAGAAAAAGAACAAGAACAACTATTTTACATATTTTTTTTGAATTTCAACGGATATTTTATCGATTTTTTGTCATTTAAGCGTATTTTAGTGATTTTTTTCGAGATCTTAATTTCGTTTTCATTGATTTTTTTACACATTTGACAACTTTTTAGTCAAATTTTCAGAAATTTGGATGGAAAAGCGTTGAATTTATTGGCAACATTTTTCAAGAAATGAGGATAAATTTTTCTTTCATCAGCGTATGGTTAAATTAACTTTCTGTTAAATTTTTCAATAAATTTTTAAAAATTGAATTTATATTTAAGTAATCTTTGTAATTTTGTATTCTTGAAAAAACTTGAAAAAAAGAAATTTAACATTAAAATTCAGTACTGGCAACATTTTTTTAAGAAGATGAATTATAATGAAGGTAAAAAAAATAATTGCTGATTTTTTGATTTCATGTCAAAACGTCTAACCTGGCGGATATTTCAGATTTAGTCAATTTTTATCTATTTTTTAACATTTTTTCATGGTTTTTTCTATAATTTTTCAAAATTTTTCATCCATTTTAGCATAGCTCGACTTTTTCCTATTTTTGTCAATTTTTTTTAATTTTCAATCATTTTCAACGTTTTTTTTTTTTTTTTTTTTTTTTTTTTCGAAAATTTTTTTTTTTTTTTTTTTATTTTTTTTTTGTTTTTTTTTTTTTTTTTTTTTTTTTTTTATAATTTAGATCAATTTTATCTGCTTTTCAACATTTTATCATGATTTTCTTCATAACTTGCGTCAATTTTCACACGTTTTTTTTTCTCTTTAATTTAGATCATTTTTTACCTATTTCACAGAATTTTAGCGTGATTTTCGATCAATTTTCTTCAGTCAAATTTTTACCCAATTTTCGATGTTTTTCAACGATTTTTTTCGTTAAGATCTATTTTCAACCATTTCCCCCTCAACTTTGATCAATTTTCTGCACTTTTTAGCAGCGTTGCAAGAACACCCTTTTCAAAGTTCACAAAAACATTCGTTCGTTCTCAAAAATTTGAAATGCGTTTTTCTTTGGAACATTCATTTATCTTTGCGAACATTTGCGTTCGTTCTTCTGTTCTCGTTCTTATGACTTGCGTTCTCAAAAAAAAAAAAAAAAATAGTGTTTTTTCATTATTAAGGAGAAAAAACGTCACTTTATGCCTCTTTCACTGATCGCTTGGAAGTACAAATAAACGTTCTTATCCCTTTCAGAGAAAAATTGTTTATTTAACAAGGGAAATGAGTGATTTTTATTTTCAACAAGTTCGAGTTATTTCACTTGCTTTGCTGACGAAATAAACCTCAAAAGTCGTCAAAATCACTTATCTCTTACCTCCCTTGTTGAATGGTATACATACATATTATGCTAAAATACTATTAATTCATAGTTTTTCAACATTTTTACAAAAGCATTTGAATTTAAAAGCAAATTAATATAGATTTTGGTTTGAAAAGATGCGAAGAAAAATACCAAAGGAAAATGTCTCAAATGCAGTTGACAAAAAAAAAAGTAGCCAATAACGAAGAATGTTGAAAATTTTAGCGTTCTTGTTTGTGTTCTCGTTCTTTTACGCATTCGTTCGAACATTTTTTCACTGTGTTTGTTCTCGTTGTGGGAATGAGAATGCAAAAAAAGCATTCGAACGCGTTCTCTGTTCCGTTCCGGTCAATTTTTTACTAAATTTTCGATAATTTTCAACGATTTTTATATGATCGGTATCAATTTTCAATTTTCACTCATTTTAACACGGATAAGTCTTAAAGCTGGGAGCCATTTTCTGAAAACGTGATATTTTTAATGTAACGTTTTGATTTTTGATCTGAAGTTTTTGATCAAAAACTCTCAATGAAAGATGATTATGAATGATTTTTGCACTTATTGTTAAAATCTAAAAAAAATTGTAAAATTAAAAAAATACTTTGTAGACACTCTTTGGGATGCAAAGAGTAAGCATCGAAAGAATATATGATTTGAAATTTTAAACGTAGTTGGAACAATTTTTCCCCTATTTTTGACATGGATATGTCCTAAGGCTGGCGGTTATTTTCTGAAAATGTGAAATTTTTGATGTTATGTTTTTAAATTTTTGACCAGAAACTCGCGATGATAGATGATGGCATAATTTTCATTTTGTTAAGCAATAATAAAATCAAATGTCAAACTAATGTGAAAAGACGAGTAAACGTTTTTATCGAAAGTTTTTGATCAAAAACTCGCAATGAAAGATGATTACGAATGATTTTTGCACTACGTGTTAAAATATTGACATGGATCTAGAATATTTTCTCAAAACGGAAAAGTACCTAATTTTTTTTCAAATTTTTTCCAATTTTCAATGATTTCCAACAATTTTTTTCATCATTTTGAATACCGAGTATTGAGAGCTATTTTATAAATTAAAAAGTTTTTCGACTGTAGCATTACATGTTCACGATCTAAAATTTTTCCCTAAATTTTTTCATCCAAAAAATAGGCACACTCGTAAAATGACAATTTCATCAACGATGATGTTAATTTGAATTTCAAGTATAATATAAGAGGTCAAAGTAAAACAAGACCTTCGATTCGTATTCTATATCTTTTTATAGTATCGAATTACACGAACGATTTATATCGATTTTATCATGATGCGGATATGTACCATTAAACTTGACCCAATCCCTTTCACATATCTATAAGGAATGATTTCACTTCAACCATAGATCTATGCTTTAACGAACATGGGTAAAGTATTACATACAAAATTAAAGTAAATGAACATTTTCTGAAATGCCATATCATGAGCAAATGTTGATAAATGATCAAGATGATACTTTAGGTCAAATATAAAAACTATTTACAAATCACCAAACAGATTCATTTTTAAATTTTCAGACAGCCGACTGAGATAGTTATCTAAATGAATAATTTTTTGGTGTGTAGGAGAGGAGGAGGGAATCCAATTTGGTATATATTTCCCTTAGTGGGGACCTTCACCGTAATCAATGTAAACTACACGCGAGAGATTTTACTCGAAAATTTGCTGAATTTGATATGACGACCAAAACGTTCAGATTCAATTAACCACACAGTACAAAATATGGCCACATTATACAAGGCCCCGGGTTAGGACAAGTTACCATCTACGGAGTTGATGCATTCCCTAGTCCGAACGCCTACAATGTGTACCTCATTACATCACACATCACACATATACAATGAATAATACACGATGACCGGACAGAAAAAAAAAAAATACGAAACATACTACGTTTACGTGTAGAAGGTACTTACAGCTAAACTGATTTGAGAAGGCGCTTTTTTATTCATCTTACACGTAGATAATTCACCATTAAAAACATACACAATATTCACCAAGTTCGATTACACGTATAAACATACACCCACGCGTAAGCAGACTACGTACATTTAATAACACACAACAGCAACCAAACACGAAAATCTTTTTATATCACATTTCCAAAAGCCGGCTTTGAAACATAATTGGTAAAATCGTGCGCTAGAATCAAACCCACGATTAGCGTTCACCGGTTGCAGCGAACACAAGAGTGGATATTCAACAGTCGCTGTACACAGATGATCGTTTCGCCAGTCGTTAAAGTTGAAGCCAGACACTGGCTATGAGATGATGAAAAAATATCGGGCATATTCGTCGAGTACCGTTCCGCGATTCCGCGAGTTAAAAATAAATATTTCAGTCCAAACATACTTCATACGTAGATATAATGTGTATAAATGGAAGCTGGGCGGAGATGGATGAGATGCTGATGACGACAACAGCGACAACATATTCGCATTGTCGCGTCGATGCATTTATACCGAAATTTATCGCTAATTTGGTTGCGGGTAATTGATTTTTACGCCCAAGTACCTGCTCATATGTATACGAGAGTTTCCGTCAAGCTAAATCACTCGTTCAACAGTCTGACCTTTGTTTGAGCCACTCTATGCAGCCTGAGTCGTTGGGTTGTACCATAAGCAATGCTTCCATCCAATTATCTGAAAATGCACCAGTACTACAGGAATGACGAATTGCTCATCAAAAAACAAATTAATTTTCTACCCAAAAATATATTTTTCATCGTTGTTTGGTTTCTATGAGCAATTTACGCAAGACATGACGAAAAAAAAAAGAATTGCTCCGCGATGTTTTTTCAACCTGATTTTCGTGAGTTATTACAATCACGAGTCAGTACTAAGAGTAAGAAGGGTTCAACGAGGCTAAAATGTCGAAACTCGTAAAAGACACATATAGGGCCCTACAAAATGTACATAACAAATGTCAACTTCCTAGCTCAATTGAGGGAGGGGGAGGGGGGGGGGGTAGTATGCGAGGAACAAACTTGAAAAGTAAAAAAAACAACCATAAAACCACATTTTGGAGGCTGTGAGGGAGTGCAATGGAAATGAAAAATCGAGACCCCCAAAAAACACATCTAGGATCTTTACTCAATGTACATACTAAATTTCAACTTCCTAGCTCAATTTAGTGGGGAGATAGAGGAAGAACAGACTTTTTTCAAGGTCAAAAAGGGGGAAATCCTCATATCTCCGCTCCTAATTGACCTAGGAGGTTGATTTTTGGATATGTAATACAATTATGGATTCTCTATCGATTGGCTCAAAAAGGGAACAATTTTTGCGTTTTGGGCCCCTCAGCAGCCCTTCCTCCAAATTGGGGCATAACTGAATTTTGACCCAAGGTCATCTCCACTCATACACATCTAATTCGCCGTAAAACTGAGCCGATTGACCGAATTGGAGCGATTTTGGTCAGTATCAAGCAGAACAAATGAATTTAGAGTGCGGTAAAATAAATAAATAAGTGTAGGTCTATAGACTGTAATAGCCTGGTTTTTATTAACAATACGACATAGAAAATCCGCTTAAAACTTGCTAATTATTATTATTCCGCTGCACTAAGGTATACAGAACATTTTAATGTCACTTATGCCAGATTTAAGAACTTTTCATTCTTGCCCACCATTTTCAGGATCAATTCACGAATTTTTTGAGAAATTTTGCTGCATCCAAAAAAGCATATTGATGTTTATTCTCACCAAATTAATTATTATAATCTCTGCAAAGATGAAGGTAAAAAATGCTTATTTTTTCAAATTTTTTTACACCAAAACCAATTGATCCCACACGTTTTTCGCAAATTGCTTAATACTTCAGCGACGAAAAACATATTTTTAGAGAGGAAATTGATTCGCTATTTCAACTGCACATTGTTATCTATGCATTTATTATTGGTGAAATGCCGAAGTTAATATATGTTTCAATTATTGTAAAGTTTTTCCACTTTTGAAAAAATTTGCCAGACCTTGAACGAAAGTCCTCAACCTTTAACACCACACCGTAAATTTGTAACCAAATAAAGAAAAAGACTAGGCGAGCGCTTTAGTAGAACTCAAATTAGCATAGTTCTTACATAACCGTGACTTTTTAACCCATTCCATCAGATATCACAGACCGAAGAAGGCATCTTCAAACAATGAAATCATTGCAACGGTATCCGCACTCTGCAGCACCTATTATACATCTACTTCGTACTGAACCATTCTAATGCAAATAAGCGAAGCACTTTTTTTCAACACAATCATTTGTGTGTCGTTTTATCAAGCACATACATAAGTACGTATAATTTGCCCGCACACAACGTATTCCACCTTAATAGGAAATTCAGAACACATATATAGATAAGTTATATCTTCATTTTTCTCCATTACACGCTGCAAAAATAACGATCATGCCCTCCAAAATACGTACATTTTTGGCACAAAAAACACATTCGCATGTAAAAGTCAACGCCCTGCGTCTAAAAATGAAACGCACCTCGATTGCATCCGCTTTTTAACATACACCGCATCGTAAAAAAGAAATGCATTCTACATGATGGTACGTGGATCGTAAAAATATTCGCACTTCATTAAAATATCGACTTGGTTTTTGACATTTCAGGCGTTAGAAACCGAATTCGAACGAGAAGTTCATAAACTAAAGTATTTAACGTTAAGATTCCCTCTGTTGTGAAGACAGAAGATTTTTTCATCACCAATTCATCGTTACTGCTATAAAAATGCTTGTGGTGCCATTTAAAAAAAATTCTGCCATGGGTTTTGTTATAAGCTTGTATCAGGCATGTTTAGTTCACGGTTCGTGATTGCAAAGCTATATTTCCACAAGAATAATTTTTAGAAAAACCTGGGAGATTTTTATGCAAAATTAGCAAATTTCCCTGGGGTAAAGATCAGTCCAATAGCTGAGCAGCTCTGACCTTAGTTTTAAAATGAGCCTGGTTTAGCGCGTTCAGTATTCTGTTTACAACGCAATATTCAAAAATAAACCAAACATAATGTCATTAAAAAGAACACTTCCAGCGCTGAATTTTTTTTCTACCACGCCTGAAAGTATTATTGGCCATGAAGTTATTAAAAAAAACAAAAACCTAGAGGACTGACAAATGAGAAAAAAAATATCTGAATCAGTCCGTGATTAATGATACAAATTCCCTGAAACTGATAAAGCATTTTTTTCACATTACAAAGAAGAAAAAAAACACGAATACGATACTATAAACTTGACACACGGTTGAACGTCACCTTCAGAGGAATTTGTCGATTTGCATAGATATGCGGATAATTTTCAAACTACTCGATAATGCTAATTATTACAGTACAGGCGTTCATGCGGGAGTAAATGATATATAATATTTTAAATCAGAAAAAAATCTTATAACGAAGATCATGCCAGTAATGAATTCGGACACCTACGTACCATTTAGAGGAATTAATCCGAATTAATTGATCGAAAAAACTCGGGCCGCCAACGTTGTCATAAATCACAATTAAACGAACAATTAAAGTCGATAAAAGAACAACGAAAAAATACGTAACACGTATACGACATACGACGGAAATTTATCAAAAATTGCAAACATGCACACACAATTTGCTGGCACGATCGTGTTGGTGTTGATGTTAGTTGTACCAAGAAATGATAAAAAATGACAACAGATTTACAAGAATCGGTTCAACTCGTAATCGTAATGCTACCCACTCCTGGTTTCCCGTTATCTAGGCTCTTGTCGAGCTCGGCATTGCCTGCGGTACCGGCTTCGTGAAGTGGTCGAACGACGAGCAACGACTCAAAGAGTCGAAGCATCATCATTAGAGTGGAACATACAGATCAGCTTGCGCACCGAAACAACTTACGCTCTTCTTTCACATCTCTTCAACTTAGTCTGGATCTCGACGTTCATCAAAATAGAACAATAACCAGCAACGCGACGGCGTAATTCATGAGTGAAAACAAAAAGTTGTTTATTCCCACACAAAGTAAGCTACTCAAATCGTATGCAGCTATTTATTGCCCACTATTCCAAAAGTACGTTGCTCAGTACATAATAATTTCACAGTAGTGAGACCAAGCGCCACATCATACAAAGCGTACCGACAACTGAATGAATGGCACAATTTTACCAAATTTTTGATAAATACTCGGTAGTTAATACTTATTTTTGTAAATCAACAAAACTTAACTTCGCTAGGAAAATATCGAACACATTTTTCAACCTTTGTATTCTTTTACATCATTTATCATTCCTTCGAGGATTTTTGTTTTGTTATGTATTTTCTCTCTAGATCAGTGACATGCATCAAACTGATCTTTACCTATTATGAAAACAAACGAAACGAGCGAGAGGAGATGGATAAATAACGAATCGCACATCATATCGTTGAAATGACACTTCAGATGAATAGTATGTTAGTTTCATGAAGGTATGTTTTGTACGTAAATATTGTACATATAGTGCCCTTGGCTCTCCAGTAATTCACGCCAAGTGCCAAACCATTAAGCTACCGACACACCAGTTATGGCTTAGTAGTTTAAGAAATAGACGTTTGCGATAGTAAGGGATAGTGTCACGAGTACACATGTACTATTTAATGATTATTGAACACTATATCCGTATGAACACATCAAAAAAGAAAAAAATAATGAACATGTAGCGAGGGACTACGAGTTCGATTCATCCAGACTTTCAATTGTAAAAAAGGGAGTCGAGAAAGCAACCCTCTGCACAATTTCTTATTCATTTCAATCATAAAAATTAAAAAATAAATAAATCCTGAAATATTTGTTAGTCTTGATAAGTTTAATGAGTTTTGATTTCAATTTTATTAGAAAAAAATTCAATAACTTAATAATCATTATATTGTTCCTTGTAAATATTATTTTTTATCATCACGATTACGCGAACACAGCTCTATTTCAATCAGTTTCAAGTTATCATATTACTTTTTACGTATAAACAGTGAGTAAAGATCTTCGTAAAAGGCCATTAAAGTGGTAATATGAATATGATTTCACAGCACACGTCTTGCAGAAAAGAATTATTTTTGAAAAACAATAACATTACTTCCAACTCGAACACTCCTACAAAAACTTAATCACTCGATGTCGTCCGGTTTATCAGCTCGGGTACCGCTGCGTTGTAAAAAAAAAACAGTTGGCAGAATTAAATGTACGTAGAAATATCTATTGTAGCAAATTTGAATGCAGTACACAAGTGACAGAAATGTCTATGAAAGCAAAAATTACATAACCGTGACAATTCAGATAACAACTACATAAAAGATATTGTACACATACTAAACACACTCGTAAGTAAATGTGCTGTTTGTTTACCGGCTCGGATAATACGTTGACACGTATTTACAAGCGTACAATATATCCAACGGAGTAACGAATGTATATATTTTATATATTGTATAATATATACACACATTAAATACATCTACATCTACATATGCATTATGCAAGTAATGGTAATAGACGCATTTTCATCGAATTTTGATCGATGTACACACTACACGAAGTAAATTGTCCTTTGCAAAGTGCTTACCTTTTTTTGAGGTTGTTGAGGCGGTCCCAAGTCAACATTTTTTAACAAATGGTCGGCTGGAGTCTTATGGTTTTGAATCGACTCTTGGACTTGTTCTGCCATTGTATATCACTATGTCGTTATCACCGTTCTTCAGACATCCGAATAATCACAAATTGTCATGTAGATACTGCACAAAATAAAGAATATGTTATCAATATGACGCAACATACTATTTCGGTTGTAATTCTAATCCCACGGATTTAAACATACAGCTGCGTGAGGAACATGGCGAACATTTTAATTGTATTTTAGCTAATTGTTTGTTCTCAAAGGGGCGGAAACGCTTCGTTAATTCAATGAAAAAATTCAGAGCAAATAACTCGATTACTAATTTTACCTGAATTCTATCATCCAAATGAGGTCAAGTAATACCATGGTGGCATAAAATCACAACTAGAGCTTTACATTACACAGATGATTTTGCGTATTCGCAAATATTATGAAGACCTTTGAAAAAGGCTTACGCGCCAAACACTTCAAACACGAACGCCGACTTCGGTTGACACATTACTCTCGCCAGGTTAAATCGCCACGAAAAATATCGAATAAATATTCCATAATTTAAACGATAGTAAAATTACATTGAAATTTGAATTGATATTATTATTTTTAAAAATACTTTTTACACCATAAAATAACCGAGTAACCGAACTGAGATAACATAAACAACAAAATTATAGACAGTGTAGAGAAAGACGGGAATCTTCAATGGCAAAAAATTTAATTTTCGTCCCGCAAACTATCCGTCTCCCGTAGAGTGCGCTCGTGCATACACTCTCCTGATGCTTGCGTAAATATCATACACCTTTATATGGGAGTCTGGTAAAATTTTCATATAAATTTGATTTTTTGGGGCTTAAAAATTTTTTTATTGATAATTTTTCTTCTATTTATTATTTATGTTGTATCTGTGATTATGTATACCCATTAAAACTTGGAAAATTTTCGATAATTGTATAAGTAATGGAACTTTGTTTCAAATATTTCTTGATTTATTTACATTTGTTTTTCTTTTTTCATCTACAAAACGTTTTTTTTCGCATTTAAAAATTTTTTAAAGCAAAAGTACTGCATAACATAAGGAAATGAAAAACTATTATTTAAAATCTGAAACCGAAATGAAATCATGTGCAAATTGTATAAATGAATAAAATTGAAAAAAGGTTAAATATTTGAAAATAACTGTATGAGAATTAGTATGAAAAAATATGTATACCTATTTGAAAATTTTATGTACCAATAAATTTATTAGAAAAACTTTAGGCAATTGTTGCTCAATATTTTAAATCATGTAATTGTGTTTAATTTTATTTAGATAAATTATAAAATTTACAATTTTACATGTAAGTTTTAAAAGATATTTGACGTTGTGTTTTTTTTTACAAAAAAAAAATTAAGTAATTAAAAAAAAATTAGAATTATATTTTTGTACAAATACATACTAAACCATTTAAAAAAATATAAGTACCATATTCGATTGAAATTATATTGAAATAAATTTAATAATTTGACAAGTATTATTTCAATGTAAAAGTTGAAAAAACATTATATTTGGTAAAAATTTTGATCTTCTCAAATTTTTAAGTTCAATTTTGAAATATTTTAAATCAAAATGTGAATTAAAATGTTTTAGAATTTAGAAAATGAAATTCAGTGAAAAAAATGAATTATTATTATCTTTAAATTTTTACAGATTTGGAATTGAAATGAAAATAAATTAATTCAATTCAATTTAATTCACTTAGATATACTCATTCTGCTTATACTTCATCATAAATGATGATAATTACTCGTAATCATAAATATGTATTAGGTAGGTACCTATAATTATTTTTAATTTATAATTTGATAATGAATAAGTATTTTTATACACATTAAAAAATTTCTAATTTTTCATTTTTAATTTTTTTAATAATTTTTTAGTGAAGAAAATCGTGAGTATTTTTTAAAACTTAAAGCATTTTAAATTTCTAACGAATTAAACGTGATTATATGACATTGTTTGAAAAAATATTTGAAACATTACAGAGGAAAATCTTTTTATAATTCTCAATTTGGGGTGATTTTCAATTTTTTCAATGATGAATTAACTCACACATGGCTAGATTAAGTATGATAAAAAAAAGTACCCAAAAAATTTTGAAGCGTCAAAAAATCAAAATTTGAGATTCCAGCAGGGATTCCAGTCTTCCTCCACACTGTCTGTGAACAAAATAATTTCAATCATCAATGGTCAATCCGTGTACACTTATCACAATTCTTGAAACCCTAAAACGCGTATTCGTTTCGGTGATTCGTTCAATCTAGAATCTGTAATTCGTTTGGCACTTGGAACCCCCCAAAAAAATGCTCAATAGCCAATGAAACGTTTTGATTCAGATATTTTTAGACATCCTAATTACAAATAAACATTTCTACCCCAGATTCCAACATTGTCAAGTTAAATGCAACAAACCTCAACCAACTATTGAATTTTTTTTATGAATGATTCGAAATTTCCGTCACAAAGAAAGGAACGATATTGCCCTGGAGTTTCATGAAATGATATCAATACCACACAACGATTCTTAGTCAATTGTCTTCTTATAAAATATTTGCATTTTGTGTTGTAATGGGTTGAAAAAGTTGAAACTAAATCGCCACGAAAACTGGAAACGCAGTGAAACTAAGATACAAATGAATACTTCCCCAGCATTCATCTTTATTCATTAATTCATCGTAAAACTCTTTGGAGAAATTGCATTGATTAGTGGTTTTCAGAGTTATATCTTTTATTTGATTACAGTTGTTGCGGTTTTTTATTTTCAAAAGAAAATAAATACGAAATAAAGAAATATGTACTCGATGACTGAAACGATCTCATAGAAATGCTTTGTTTCATAACCGAAAAGAAATTCAATATTGTAAACTAAAAAATACCCGAAAAACTGACAACCTTAAAACTGAAATTAAGATTAAGGGAGAAAAATTGTTAGTTATAATTGATATGTACAAATCTAAGAGCTCAAGAAGCAGTACTAGCCCAGTATTTTTTCTTTGCTCTTCTTTTATTTAAACATAGTTTCACTAGTTTCAGTTGAAATACACTGTAGAACAACATGACTGTAATTTATACATTTACTAAAATGAGTAGCTCTAGCTAATAACTGGGAACAAGGTGTATTTAGATAAGACTCAATTCATATAAAATAAATTGGGTATTTTGCGAGGCAATAGGTTCATCATTTTACGAGCAACATGAATTTGTTTTTAACAATGAGTTTAAAAAAATTTAATCAGAATCAAAAATGCACCATTTAGGCGAATACTTATATTATGTATACGCTTGCAACATTTTATATTTTAATGACAGAAATATAGGCAGGTAATCATAATTCATACCCACTTTTGACTCTGAATTTATAATTAAATAGATATATTTCATTAATAGATTACTTCAGACATTAACAGACAAAATTATACACTGGCAGTTATTGTTTTCCTGATGAAAATTGTTAGTCAACCATTATAACGCTTACATCCAACTTTTCATTTTTGAGTAGCTATGCTACAAAGAATTGTTCATTGAATGCATCATTTTTTGCATAAGATTTTGAATTGAAAAATCATGATTTAGATAGACGATTTTGTTGATAAGGTTCAAGTAAATCAGAAGTGCATGAAAAGCGTTGGCAGAAATCGATATCACGCAGTGTTTATTTTTAAGATAGTAAGTTATGAAAAGTAAAAAGTTTAAATATTTCGGTTTTTGATGGATGCTGAATTCTTTATACGTATTAATGCACAGTTTCAAAATTACGTCATAATTATTTCGAAAATAAATTTTCTTATAATGTAGGTATTTTTCGTGAAGAATTTTACGCACTTGATGTTTCTATCCGCAATTTCGCTACCTTACTTCTAAATATATGGATCTTTTTTGATACTCAATCGTATAATTATAAACCGCAACTTCGGTACAAAGAGTTACACAAATAAACTGTGTTCTGCTGGCATTTAATACCTCATTACCACTTTGCATTCGTCATAACGTGACCTGACCTTTGAAAAACTAAGCTAATGTATTTAATTTCAACCACCACGGCACTACTCGACTTGACATATTTCATGTTACGAATTTGTAAAAATTTAACCATCATCTTACCATTTAAAACAACACTGAATGAATAAATGAACACGCACATCACACTTTCGATTTCAGATCTAACAAACTTATAAATGTTAAATATGCCGCACTCTTAACGTGTGAAGTTACCGCATTCATATTAGGCGCCAAAGGGCGGTGTCTTTAAGGGAGGGTTCCGTTAAAAGGGATGGTGACGCCTTTCTGTCTTCAAAAGTCGTATTCACAAAATGTTTTCAACGACACAGATTCGCAACATTCGAACGTTTCAACAACACGGTCAGAATGGCATCATTTTAAAACACGTTTACGTTTTATGATTTTTTTTCTAATAATCGTTTGTTGCAACAGTAGCAGAATATTTCATAGGTGATGTACACAGTTAAATAATTTTTTTTTAATGAAGATTGATATCATAATATGTAATATACACAAACATTCAACTCAGTGGTAAATACAAATAAAATATAAAAAATTAGGTACGTAATACACAATATTAAATCAGTAAAAATAAACGTATCACAAATAAATTGTAGCTGTAGCTAAAGAATGAATTCGAAGTTCAGGTTTTATTACGAACATCCAGTGAGGGTCTCAATACCAGAGAACTTTCTACCCAAAAATTGGGATGGTCCATCATTCGTTGCCATAAAGCTATTTCTCTATTGTTCGAATCCATCCAATCGACCGATTTATCGTTGTATAAACCTTCAAATAAAAACAATTGAATTTAGCTTCACGCATTCACCTAAATAATTATTACATTAAGCACCTACCAGTTCCTAATGAAAGTCTAACGCCACCTAGGAATTCATTACTAGCGAGTCGATCATGATCCCATATAGTAAGCTCTAAACAACGCTGCGATAATTCATCTAGAGTAACGTTATTATACATAAATGTATGATTCCAAATCGGATGACAGGTACGTTTTAGAACTGGTGTCTTCTGCTTACAGCTACGGCCTTTGTTTGGTAACAAATAGCTAAAAAAATAGAAAGTAACATGTCGTCAGCACTAACGTCTGAAAAGAAATCATTTTTCAAAACTGATATACTACCCGTGAAATAATACCTTTTACAAAAAGGATCCGAAGTACCACTTGATTTAGCAGCATTCAAATTCTTAGCTTCTTTAATTAAAACATGCAAAGAGCCAGCTTCCTTGGTTTGTCTCTTTTTAAGAGTACCTTCGACGTTTGACACGAATTTCAAGGCTACTATCAACTCTCCTCTCAAGTTTGATAAATTGTCTATGACTTCAGACTATAACAAAGATATACAATAATTGTTAATTTTAAATTACAAAATAATATCATTATAATTCGTAATTTCTTTACTCTTTCTTGTAGTGAGTAAAGCTTTGGCAAAGGATCGTCGAAAACTTTGTTTTCCAATGGTATAATAACTTCTCCTAAGAAATCATTTCTTCCAAATATATCTGAATGCCAAACGCTCAACCATAACGTTCTTGTCTCTAGTTCTTCTATTGATAAGTGGTACTGTAAATTAAAATAACCAAACCAAGATTATACATAGATATTGATTTTTTTGAGCGACGTACGACAAAATCGTGCTCAAGTATGAGTGAAGTGATGTTTTTATAACTTTAGTAAGACGACCCTTGAATTTGTAATATATATTTATATATATGAAAGTACAATGTGGCATGATTTTTAACAGTGAAATTCATCGATTTCTCCGTACTTGTAATTTTTCCAATGATTTGAAAAAAATAAAACAAAGTTAACGAGTAACTTCACAAACTGTTCAAACAAAATATCAAAGTATATGAATGCTCAAACGTTTTGAAGTATAAAATATCAGAAAAATTTTGATTTTTCAATGTTTCATGATATTTATTGTGACTTTTCTAAAATTATAATATCAAGTTGAAAATTATACCTCTAAACATTGCTAAACTGGAATGATGAATTGATTGAAAACATTGAAGTGATTTTAAAATCTTAGAAAAGAATGACGAATTACCTTTAAAGTTTCATCAAAGACCGGATTTAGTGTGTGCTTTTTAACACGAGTCTTCCTTTTACCACTTTTCGATTTATCTGGCAGTAAATATACCTTGACGTATCTAAAAAAATATATATCAATGCTTTACTTATGTAAGGAATCGTAAAAAGAAATGCAGTAATATAAATAATAAAATCATAATTATGGTTCCAAATACATGCATAAAAATTAATTTCAATAACTAAAAAAGAAAAAACGAAAATTTAAAACTACGTACCCAATTAATTACAGTCATCAAATTTTCATTAAATTTTACATAATTGTAATATGTTATATTACAATAAATTCTAATTTAAAAATTTTACAGTTGAAATCAATATTGTAGTTTAGTACATACATTAAATTGATTAGAAATTTGTTTTTCGATGAACCAATTCCTTACAGAATTATTTTCGGATACAAAACAGATACTAAAAAGTAATAGAGCTAATAATCCAAAAATATTTTCCAGAGAAGTGAAAATTTTCCAAAAACGTAGATTTTACAGTAAAACTCTACTCAGGCATTTCAATTAAATAAGCAAAAATTTTCCTCTCGTTTCCATCCATTCAAAAACTAATTTCAAACTGATCTATGATCGAACATCAAGGCCAATAATTTGTCACGTTTCCTGCACTAACGCCTTTTCAATTCGAAATTATTTTCCACCCTTTTATTTTCAATTCGCTTAATTTGTTCATATGCACACGGTGCAATTGAAAAATATATCTATCCCCTAGAAGGAAGCTCGATGATAGTAAAGTGATAATTAGACCATCTAGCGGTACGTTGATGTTGAACACCGGTAAATATCTCCATCAAAGAGTAAAAAGTCATTTTGATAATTACACACATTCGAATGCTAAATAAAATGTAATAACTCGAACCAAGAAGTACACTGACGAAGAAAAACTATAAATTGAACAAATTATAACTCACGGATCAGATCTATTCCGTTTAACATCAACTGCCGCTAAATCTGAACACCGTTTGACATGAATTTCGACATCGCCAGCTTTATAATTATATTGCAAACTGAACTCCACTTCTCCACGAACTGGAACAACTCCATAACGACCCTCCCCAGCACCAGAGTACACGCTCGCCATCGAGTCGCTTCTAGTCTGTGTGGAAGAGAACGCGCAATTAAATTTCATTAATTTTCAAACTAATTAACGACAATTTCATTATATGTAACTACATATTTTGTACACAGTTTGATTAAGGATTGCTAGTTAGTACATGAAACATAATGACGGTCGAGTACAACTTATAATGTACCTACAATATGTACTTATGTAAATAAAGACAGTATGGGTTGCTTTTAGGCGTATTTGATAAATGCAAATTATAACAGGATTGGCCCATAAAAGACAATGCATAAATTTTTTCCATTGCCCGACCGAGTTCATTTTTTGTTCATACCTAGTACATCTACATATTTTGCCAGGTTTTAATCCTACGCCGACTATTTCAAAATCGTACTTCTTCCTTTTTCACTCGTGTACTTCATTAGTACTAATAATTTTGCTGCGTTCTCCATTATAAAAATTTAATCAGATAAACGTTACATGAATTCGTTGTATTTTTCATTTTTTTTTTTCTTTAGGTAACTAACTAAATATCGTATTAATTTAGTTACCAAGTTATTAATGTGAAATACTTAGATACGAATGCCAACAAGTAATAATAATACGTACGGTTATTGGTTATTTTATTTTCAATTGGGAAGGTAAAAATGAAAGAACAAAAATTAAAGCAAACAAATGAAAATAAAATCATGAACAACTGATTTAAAATTTATAGTGCAACACTAGAAAATTAGATACTTACTCGATAGAAAATAAATTTACTTTTCTAGTACTTAGCTACCAAGTAAAAGAAAAAAATTACAGTTTTAAATTCTCAAAATGGGTAGAGGTACTTTGACCATGGTTATATCATACCATAATATTCTCAAATGATATTGATAAATAAGTAAACATAAGATTCAGCGTATAGGCATGAAAAACACATAGATTCTTATCGAGGTAGTTACTTTATTCATTTTTTTGAATGATTCTGACTTCTGAGAATAAATTTATTCACGCCATTAATAGATACGTTTTTCACAGTTCAAAGAACAACATTGTCGAGAACTAAACACTATTGAATCGAGTTTTGAGTACATTGAACTCTTCAAAGACAACTAAAACTTGCATAATATTTTTTTAAAACCAACAATTATAATCTTATTTATTGACTCAACGGTTGGATTAGTATTAATGTCCATTTTCAAAAGCAAAAATTTCGAATGTAATTTTTTCACAACGAAGCTTATAACATTGCAGCACTTGTTTTTTAAATCATTACTGGATATATTTGTTGTATTGCTAGAACTTAGATCGAAATAAAAGGAACAAAAACTACTAAAAAATATATGTTTTCTCAATAATATGTTATAACTATAATCAACTGTTATCACACTAAAGTCATACAGTTGACGTTCTATTAATTTTCATCATAGAAATATTCACGTAGCTAGCAAGGTTGGTAGGAAATACCAAATCATTTTTTTTATTCATAAAATTTCATCGCCTTTATAAGTACTTGTTACCTATTTAAAATCAGAGATGGACAGATTCGTGAAAAAAAGAATCTTTGATCGATTCTCAGCTCACTTTGCTATGAAAACAACAAGCTAAAGAGAGAGGTGCTTAATGCTTGGTCATATCGATCTCCATTTTTCTACAAACCAAAATAACATTTCTCAATAATGTAAAATTTTTTTAACAAATACAATAAAATTCAAAACCAATTAGGGGTTAAGAATTTAAAAGTAAATGTTTCCACATGTCCAGACCAAAATTTGAGGAAAAGAATCGAGATTCGTAATTTCAGTCGTAAGTCGCGATTCTAAAGGAAAATAATCCAGGTTCTTTGCGAGGCGATTCGTAGAAAAAGTGAATCTGAAGTGAATTTGATTTTTTCGATTACTTACAGCTTTATGCTACGAGCCTACGACTATCCTCGACTCACAACCTTCCCATCTCTGGTCTTTGGTCAAAATAGATTGGTTGGTAAAACCTTTTCGTTCGGAACTTCAAGAATAAAAATTAATTACCTTTAAAATAATTACAAGAATCGTTATATAAAACAATAACTTTTTCAAAACCACGTTTTAGTATAATCAAATAGGAAATAAAATTCCCTAAAATTATTTTTTAAAATCAAGAGTAAGTATGCCAATGTGTAAAAATCTTGAATCTTTCACATGAATCTATTGTTTATTAAAATCTTGGAAAAAGGAAATTTTTCTGATAAATTTGAACTTCTTAATTCTGAACATTTTTACGCCATAAAATCACTTCAGGAATTATAAGGACCTGTTTCAATATTATACAAAATGATTTTTCATGTTTGATCAGTACACTCTTATGGCTTATTTCGTCGGAACCTCTCAATCTTAACGATATTTATTTACATCTCATGTTTGAAACAATGGAAAAAATCATTGGGAATTTATGCGTAAGCGAATCAAATAAAGCATAAATATAATAAAAGTTGACTTTTTTTTTTTGAATTACGTATATCAAATAAAAGAGAAAAAATTACAAAAAAGTATTTCAAGGACGTTTTCATAACACAAACGGTTAATGGGTAGTTTCTCAACATAGACTGGCTGAAACGTGGTAACGCAGATTTCAATTCCTTTTCTCATTTTTTTCATTACAATACTTGATCAAGGTCCGTCGCATCATCTAAATAGTGTCGATAAATGTCAAGTATTGATTAAGATCATTGCAAAAATTAAGTTTTGATTCCTATAATCGTATAAATTTGTAGCTTACCAACGAAAAATAATCGTTATATCAAGCAAGATCTGATTTAACATAAAAGAACAATATATCTCTTTGAAACTATATGTGTACGAATATATTATAAATATATACCTGTATGACTAATGAGACAAGATTTTAAAGAATTTCCTGTAGAATTTTCGCAAATCTAGAATGCTTGTTACTCGTAGATAGCAATCGTACAAAAATTGCTAACCTAAAGTTTTATTTCAGCGTAGTTACTTGTTTCTTACATAAATGTTTTTCTCTAGTCAATTCGTTAACGATGAAACCTTACAATGGTTACTTTCGTAAAAACAGAGACTCCAAGAAGCGAAATTAAATTAGGAACGATCGAATGACCGGATAAAGTGTAAACCGATGACGTTACTTAATCTGCACAACCAATTCGTTAATTTACGATGAAATCAAAACTAAACTGTACTTTCAGGTTTAAACCAAGAATCAAGGTGAAAGTAAAATTTAACGAGGAGCTTTAAAAAAAGAGAGCTCGTTTCATATGAAATTCTTTTTTACTTCAATGTTTCTATGTTTCCAATATGTACAAATAAATTTACATACGGCGATGGGCTTATCAAATTTTCTGATCTATTTGATAGTTACAAGAAAACTGAATTGAGAGAAAATCAATGTTCACAAAAGAGAAAAACTTTCACAATGATTCGAATAAATTCGTACACAAGTATTAAATACCTATTAAAGTTGCGTATGCACAAATACACTACATGCTACACTACAGGTACCTAAACAACTGAGAAAATTATCGTTTTAAATTAAATTAACGAGTTTACCTTCGTCTGTAGAACTATGGATTTCCTTCGTTCAAGCCGGATATATTTTATCACTTGCAATTAGCACGCAAAATGTAATGTTCTTTATCAATAAAATGTGGTTATCACACACGTAATTTATTTTCAAGTTCGCCAACATAAATCAATTTTATCAGGGAGGGATTATTATTTACCACGTCATCGAGAACTTCCTAAATATTTTTGTTTTATAATTATTCAAGAATGCGTTGAGATACATTTCTATTTTTCAGCTTTGTAGGCACATTACTAAGACGAATACGATGACAGAATGTTTATTTACAAACTTCCTGTAATTGCTTTAAGGTGGTGATGAGATTGGAATAAAATCTTTTGCATCGTTCAAACTTTATTACATTTTAATTTGTATTTTTTCTTCTTCGAACAATTTCTTCAATAATTTGACACATTCCTCGACGATCATGAAAAATTCGTACAAACATCATTATTTTAATCTAATGAATAGGTACCGTATTTTCCCTTTCACCTTTCACCTTTAATCTTAGATGTACCATACAGCCAACTTGGTCGTATATAGGAATTACCTATGAACTGCTATCGCTATTCGCGTTAAAAATTGGTGATTTTGAAGCAAAGTGTTGGGACCATGGGACTAGCGCTAAGTTTTTTCGGAGCGCTAATTTATTTTCGTCGTGTGTTTGTATTAGTATATAAATTATGTGTAAACCTAGAAAATGCTACTAGAAGGTTGTATGACCTAAGGTAACCAAGCTAGCCTCATTTCATGAATTTCAGTACATGTTTTAAATGAAGTAAGTACATAGTTTTGAAAATACTTCTACACAATTCTAAGGAAACCTTCATCAACCTTCACGTTATACATATCACGAGATAATAATTGAAAGCTCACATTTTCCTTTCACAAGAATAGTACTAAGAAAATTTCGTCAAGCCTATAAGGATTCATTCATCATTAACAATTTGTTATACGTAATAGTTGTGCTAATGTAACAAATATAACACTTATATGACACTGAAATGCCCAACTGCTCATACAAATGCTATATCAAATATAGTATATTTTTATGCAAAAGAATGAAGAAGAACAAGATTAACAACCTAGAAAATACAAAGCGACTAGGGTGACTAAAACAATAAGCTGATTATGGGAATTCTTTTTATAGGTATACAACAATACAAGATACTGGAATTCGAGACGAACTGCAGAGTTGAAGCGTATCGAAATACAGACTTTCTTCGACATTTGGCAACATCGAATGAAAATCACGTGGCAGATACGAAAAAAAAAAACGAGAGTGAATATAAGAATCACTTTTGTTTCACATCGTAACTGTCAACGAGGATTACTGGATTTTCCAATCACTTCATTATAAGTGGTAAAATTATTGCCATAATGATAAGAAGCCTAATTACTATTCATATACCACAGGTATACATGATACAAACACACATCACAAATTACTTGTATGTATAATACTATCAAGATGCTTACTACGCTAATGGTGGATATCCGATGTCGTGGAGACTTCTCACATTCATCGTCTAGTATACCGGTTCTCTCTGAGATATCTGAAGAGACACTGCAATCGTCTCCGGTACCTGTAACCATCGGGTACTGTATTAATAAAAGGTACACGCTTTCGGAGCATTCGAAAAATTCCATATTTTGGCACGTCTGCACTATACAAGAAAAAGAACATACTAAACAACTTTCTACGTACAGCTCGTATTTCACTTATCATATTCGTTGAAAATTAAAACATAAAATGTAAAAACATTTTCGAGTCAAACTGTATAAATAAGATAAAAACCTCAAATAATATTAATAGGTATCTATTTTCTTATCAACGTGATAAATATATACCAGTTGATCTTATATTTTTTCATTTTGCAAAAAGTAAATAATATGTAATCAAAGTTGAGGCATCATAATAGCCTGGAGCATAGCAGCGGATATATGACGCTAACGTCAAAAATTCACAATCAATAAACAACACCACCTGTAAATTAAGTTCTGATCACGTAAACAATGTTTCGATAACCTGTTGAATAATTCTAATTCGTTGATTTTTCTCGTATAAGTAAAATCTTGCCAGAGAAGTTGATAAATTGTGAATCTGCTTCAATTTACAGTTATCTTATACCAAGCCTAGATAGCTCCAGATGTTACACGCGGATCTAGGTGACTATGCCATTTATGACTGGCCCATACTAAGGGTACAAGGAGGTAAAACAGTTACGTAATTTCATTTTTTGTATCGTGGTAAAAAAATTACGTTCTAAGCGTTGGATTTGCGGGTTATTTAGATTTCCATTATTTTTCCATTCCTTTATAAGCAGTTTTTAAAGTTCAGCTCTGTCTATACCCCCGCTACCTCCATCGACAATTTAGGGGTTGAAATTTATGTTTTTTCATAGGTCTTATCTGTGGTGGAAAAAATTTCTATTCGGTGTGTAACACTTGGGGTAGCTTTCTTGTTAGGTGAGTGCATAGCGAAGTGAAAACTGAAAACAGTAACGATGAAAAATGTAGATAGTTGAGTTACGAGTAAACATAACAGTAAATCAATGTTCTAGCTTTTAGGTGCTGCTTTATGGCTTCTTAAATTCAGTTTTAGTGAGTATTAAGGATCGAATTTCCAGGTTTTACAGAATAATAATTATACTTATGTAAGTTCCATGGTAGGTAGTTCACGATACCACGGTGGTGTCCAGGGTGTGCGTGTTGGGAGGTTTCGACTTATGCTTTATGGTTCTAAATTCAATACACAACGTCACCATTGGAAATTCCCTTCTTCAATAACATGGCTAGCGATAAAAAAACAACAATACACCACATTTGACCTTTGTTATTGTTTTCATCTTGAAAAATTATTCACCTACAAGAACCGTTTGTTCGAAATTCCTACTTTTAGTAATCCTTTACCACCTATCGAAGTAGTAAGTATATCAAAGAACCCGTTATATAAACTTCTGATAAATGATATTGCACGTTTATGCAGCCTGGAAGAATTATATTTCCATTACTCTAGTATGGGGTCTTATCATCGGAATTGCGAATGCTGCAAACCACAGAAGTGGGGACGATATTTGAAAAATTAGACCAAAGGAACGTTCATATTTGGAGCTAAATTTAGCTGTAATAGTAATCTAGGTGGTGAGTGAAAGCTATCTTTGCATACTTCAGTTATTACCTTTATTAATACCTATGTTTCATATCAAATTTAAAAACAAAACTATTTCTTTTGAGCAGATGTTTGTAAATCGTACTCATTGAATGAAGCCAAAAAAATAAGAAACATGCGTATGGGTGTTATTGAGTTGAATAATGCGAAATCAATTTCTAGTTCTGATTCTTCCTTCAGTTTTTTCTTCAGTGCACTAATCTTAATCCTCACAACATTAATGATTATTATATTCGTAATATTGAAGATCAGTATGGCTTATGTTGAGTTACATCGAGGAATTCAAGTATTATTACAAACGTTAAGAGGTGGTTGATATGTATGTGAAGTAAACGTTAACGCCAGCTCTACTTATTTTGTATTGAAAATAATTATGTTTATTTGTACCTACTTCTCATTGAAAATTTCTTTTTAAATAAATTAGTTCTTTAGTTAGATAGGTAATTAAAAATTTTGTAGACACAAAATTTCCATTTAAATGAATGAATGACAAAAGGACACAACTATAATTTAGTTTTAAACATTTTAAACAAAACTAGGCGAATAGAGTCACTTTTATTCAAGTTCCTAGATCAATTTGGAGGAGAGTTATGAGAGAAAAAACAACCAAAAACCCATATATTTGGGACTGTGAGGGGGGTGAAATGAGGCGATAGGAGAGGAATAGTCCTTTTTCAAGGTCAAAAAGGGGTGAACCCTCATATCTCCCTTTCTAATTGACCTAGGAGGTTGATTTTCGGATATGCTATACAAATTTGTATTCTCCCTATCGATTGACTCGAAAAGGAACAATTTTTGTGCTTGTGACCCCTCAGCACTCCCTCCTCCAGAATGGGGTAAAACTGAATTTTGACCCAAGGTCATTCCCACTCATATTGACCGAATTGGAGCGATTATGATCAGTATCAAGCACAATAAATTTTTTTAATGTTCGTGGGAAAAAATAAAAATCTGACATGGTCAAAAATTGTCTCAATGATCTTCTAAGACCCCAAATCGGATCTTCTTGGTATTCCTTTCGCCCAACCGCCGCTAGTTGGAAGACTGCAATAGCCTGGTTTTCATTGATAATCTGACAAAATCAGGATAAAAAGTTGTTGGCATAGTATAACAGATATACATAGCTAAATAGTGCATACCTGATGTACGAAGGCATTTTGCACGCATTGATCATAAAAAAATTGATGCGTTCGAAATGATGAAATAAATTAGTAACTTTGTTTAACAAAATAGAAAATAATCAAAATAAAAGAAAGTTACCAAGTAAAGCACAATTTCGATGAGAACTGCATACAAGATGTATGCATTTCTGTTTGTACCCTTAATTACAAGTGAAAATCAGTAATGTTTCATGAATACAATTTCGTGCTATAATTTGTTAATTTCAAAACAAAGCTATCAATTTGTAAAAAAAAAATGTTGTTATGTCACGAGCACATGATAGAAATTGTACACATGAAAAGAGTGTTTCAAGTCACGAGATTTTCTCTTCGTTGGATAGGAAGGGAGCCTAGGGGTGTTCATTAAAGTATAAAATTGTGTGCATTATTTTAAGTATTATACAAAAAAAATCCAGTTTGACCGCACTCAGACAAAGTGTGAGCAGGTTTTTTGATAATTTCTTGACTAAAAGAATAAACCTTTTTGTTAATAAATATAGATGAGTAATTGAAATACAATAAAGAACTGAAATTAAGGAAATTCAGATGATGCGTTAAAGTAAGTAAGTAAGTAGTGAGTAAGCAAGTAATTACTAGAAAAATAATTCAACACTTTTTACTTCCTGCTTGTTGATCGTCGTTATAAAATAATTTGTATTAAAAATTACATTCATAAAATTTCATTTTTTAAAATTATTATACATTTGGTTACTTGATCATACTTCAAAACAAGTTCACTGCACAACTGTAAGAATCACAACACTGAATAGCAATCAATTTCCTATAAGATTTTGTAACCATTTTACAAGTACGAATTGATCAGAGGTTCTCAACCTTTTCCAGTTTTCGCCCATACGAAAATATCACAATACGCGTCATGTCGTTGACCTCCAGAAAACAATCATTACGTAATTCAAGTTCTCAAGCATGCATAGTTCAACATTGAATAGTTCAATGAAAAAAAGAAACAACTCATAAGGTTTTTATAATTACTACTTATGCAAAAGTAATTGTCCCTATTTGTGTGGCAAAAGTTAAAACAAATACATTACTTAGGTACCTACATTTTCAATGAACCTTTAAATCATTTACCAACGTAGTTTGTGAAACAATTTCAGAGCAATGAATTACTACGCGATTCTAATTAGAAGAAAGTTGATAACGCTAGAAACAATATGACACGCTTATACAGCAGTTTTCAAAATTGAGTAAATGCCTCCTTACAACATTGCATCCTAAAAAAACTACATTTTTGTTAAAAGCTTAATTTATCTACTACGAAATACATTAGATATTTCAGATTATGTTAGATCTGAAGAATTTTTATAATACATAAATTATGACGGGTGAATGATATACGATATTTGTATTTAAAAACTGAAATATAATGCATGTACTATGCACATGTATTGTGTATTAAGACGGCGTCATATCTATGTGAAATTACAAAACCATATCTACGTCGACCTACACATGTACAGATACCAAGGTTTCAAAAACAGAAAATTTTTCGGGTTTCGTTTTTGTTTCCGTTTTAGCTCTTTTTGTATTATTTAGAAAGGTTAATTTTTTTGGAAAGTAAAAATAATGCTTCGTATATACATATGAATCGTATACGTAATACGTAAAACACTGAAGTGAATAATGATTAGAATTTAAAGAATGTACAACTCTTGTTATTTTTTTGTTTCAAATAAAATAAATAATGATGTTCATTTTTTTTTTATTCATTATTCCAATTTACAAAGAAAATCATTTTAAACCATATTTTGCTCATTTTCTAGTCCTTTGGATGAATTTTTTGAATTTTCATCGTTAGGCATATTTTATTACTATAGTCTGTTCCAATCGAGAAGGGACTAAATATGCTCAATTTTGCAATTCAAATTCCCATTTTCAAAATTAGAACGAACTATATTCTGTTCGGGATAAGATTACCCAAAAACACCGCACAAAACTGGATGATTTCATTACCAGGTAACCACATGTATTTCACAATTCATAAACAATACAGAGATATACACATTATCAAACGAAGCAATGCAATGTCAAGTACATGCTAATTCATTTCCTCTAAATTTTGGAACATCTGAGAAAAAATGCTAAATATACGAATATTGCAATTCAATTTCGTTTTAATTGAAGCGTTCGCGTGAATGTATTCTTGATTAGAATGTTAGTTGAACATGACAATTGAGTGGCAAGTCCATGTATAATATTCGATACTGATATATTTAGAAATTTAAAGTTCCAGGCAAAACGAGCTGCATGCTTAAACTGAACGATAAAGTTAAGCAGAATGTTAATATCTTTCACCCAACACGACAAGTACCTCGCTCCATAGTCATGTTTTTAACAGAATATTCTAAAAAGTAATGTTTCTATGTAACACCAGATGGCGTTGAAAAATATAAATAACATTTTTTACAATAAAGTATATGTATAGGTATTCGAATGAACCAACTTACCCATGGAGGCCAAAATAGAAGAGGAGAGTTGATGAGGGAACGCTCTTCTTCTGCCATACTCTCGTCTAGGAGGTGCACAAATTGTCATTGATCCGGCATTACGAGAGTTATATCCAGGTGGTCGGTATCTCGCTGACTTCACATTGAATTGATGAACACTATTCAATTTGTATACGCCAGGGCCAATGGGTGACGTAGACGACAATCTGGGCAATGAATTGGTAGTTGAAGGCATGGTCATCGAAGTTTGCACAGTCCTCGGAAGCGTGGTAGATTTTCCTTGTTCCAAAATTTTATCAGACTCTCCGTCATCTTCATCATCGCTATCATTTTCACCATCGGCAGATTCGCCAGAATTTGAGGCAGCATCGGGCACACTACTTCGTCGTTTTCGAGGATGCCTCATACTCCATATCTTATCTTCAGCACTGCCTCCTATACTACCGCAAGATCTCACTCTATCTAAATGCTCTCTGCTGTTATTACCAGATTTGAATAATAAGTCACCGGCAGATCGACGTTTTGCCGCGGCTACAACTAACGCAGATGATGAGTTCTCACCAGTTGAGGGTAGCCTAGTTCTAGAATCGGAACCCGTCATTAGGGCAGATTCGAAACTGCCACGCCAACTAAATCGTTCATTATCACTGGTTTCTTGACGAGATTCTTCCAGCAAAGGGTCGTAAGATTTAGAACGTGGCAATGGGTTACACTCTTCGACGGAATCTTCTTCTTCTGTTGTAGTCGAAATTGTTGGTAATTTTGGTTGCAACTTACGATGATATCGACCCTTAGGTGTGGCAGCACCTTCGGATACTTCATGCATTAAGGCTACTAATCTAGAACCTATATGCTGCATCACTTTATTGATAAGTGGAGGCGAATTTCGTGACTGACTCGCCGAAGAATCTTGAGAAGGATCTATACGATGAAACGACGACATTAAACAGTGATACATAAGATCAGAGTCCTTTTCAAAACCAGTAGAATGTATATTGTTGATATTTGGTACATTTAAATCTCTTTGGAATGGATTTTTTTTGGTTCCTATTTCTAGATCAGAACTTGTATAATCAGAGGAATCATATGAATCGCTCCAAGTATCTTCGCTGCTTAAATATTCAACTATTTCTTTCACCTGGTCGTCTCGTAAACCTGGTACTGTTTTCATTAAACGTGTTAACTCTGATTCAAAATATATTAATTGAGGAGGTTTGTTACGATTTTTAATTACAGGACTGACAGTTTTACGCTGATTAGCAATCATACTTTTAAAAAAAGTTCTCATCTTTGACATCATAAGATTAGTTTCTTCGTCAGAACTCCAATTGTTAAATGAGTCTTTTCGAGATAACCCATGAGTAGGCGGACTGGGAGCGTTTAGAAAATTTTTTATTTCATTTTGAATGCTGCTTTTAACAAATACTTTTTCAGTAACAATTTCTTTGGTAATGTTGAGATCATTGAATGATGCATGGTCTAAATTCAAATCAGTTTTCATTTCAGAAGTTTCTACCGTTGATTCAACGAGCTGTTCACAAGTTTCCAAATGTTCTATTGATGAAGATGACATTGTCATTGATCTTTTCTTTTTTTTGGTACGTTTGACGGTATCAAATTGGTCATCGTTCTTATCGAACGAATTATTTTCGTCGATAGCATCATCCGAATCTTCGGACTGAGATTTGGACTCTTGCAAATCGGTTTCGTTGGTTAGGTTATCAGATGACGCATGTTGCCTAGAGCCTCTGGCTCGAACTAATTTCTTCCGTCTTTGCTCTGGGATATGTTTGCCTTCACTATCACTACCAACGCTGCCATCTGAGTCGCGTTTATTGAATCCCATAAAACCAGATTAAAAATATTTTTCCAACCTAGACGACGCTAATTCAACCGGATCTTTTTCATCGTGAATATCTTGTTTATCTACAGATTCACTAAATATTGAACTCGTTTCAGACACACTATCTAAATCTTTCGATTCTACTGCTGCTTCATCTTCACCAGCAATTTCAAAGAAGTATTTTTCCAACTCAGTGGTAGTTTTTTCAGTTTCAGTATCGTCACTTTCTTCGCAGCTTTCTTCAATAATTGTATGTAATGTAAAATCGATTTCGGTTCTAATATAACGAGGTTCTTCTTTCGTCGCATACGGAATTTCTAATTCTTCTACATCTTCTTCTTCTTCTTCTTCTTCTTCAGAAGATTCGGCAAATTCATCTCGGTCTAGTTCTTCAACCCATGAATCATCATCGGCTAAACCTTCTTCTAAACATATCACAGCCGACAAGGTATCGTTACTAGTAATTACATGCACTTCACCGGGCTCGCTCGAATTGTCATATGATGTTTTAGAATTTTCTATGGTAATTAAGCTTGTATACCATTCTTTCTCAACATTACGCTGCTGATCATCAACATGAATGTATTCCATAGATTCAGTACCTGAAAATTCGTCCGATAATTTGGCACCATCTGGCAACGTTGGAGAGCCTTTTTTAAAACTCGAATTTGAAACTGGTTTAAACTGAGCTTCGATACTATCATAAGGTGTATTGATACTTACAAATTTTTCTGAGTAATCGCCAAATAATTTTCCATTATCATTTTCTGTGTTATCATTATCACTACTTTCATCACCCTCTTGTGTTCTTTCATCATCATTAAAATCACCGGGATCACCATTCCGTTGTTCGTTGTCATCTGGATTATTGTTTTGATTATTACTACCGTTATCGTTACTATTATTACTACTATTACTGTCGTCAGTGTTATCGTTATTGTTTATATCGCTATTATCAGCCGCGTTATTACTGTGATCATCGTTGTTTTGCTGATTGCTATTGCCACGATCATCTTCGGTATGGTTATCAGGTGGAGGAGTTTCATCTGCGTCATGAGTAGTTTCATTTTCACCATCTTGACTAATAACCGACGTTTGTAAAATGGTTTGATGAGAATAAGATTCCGGTTCAGTAAGAATTGAAGATAACTTGATGGAATCGTCAGGAACAAACTGGCCCAGTAAATGCTTACCTATAGTTGGTCCACCATTAATGTGGTATATTTGTGTAGCCGAGGTTTGTTCAACGACTGCAACTCGAGAGGATACAGAAACAGTGCCACCAGATACATTATTTTGTATGGAAGGCGATTGCCATAATTCGCGCATAGTTACACATTAAACGAATACTTCATCGCGCATAGTTCGACACATGAGACCGAATATACATACACAGGAGAAGTCACACGTCAGAACCAAGCAATCGACTCTCGTATTCGCCTTCGCTAGGTACAAAACGAAAGATGAAACAAGGTATGATATGTACTAACAATACAAGTAAAAAAGAAACCACACACTAACTCATGATACCTGATCACGACCGAACTGCAGCGAGTTCACTACGAAAGCCGTAAACGCACAAGTACACATTTGCGGTTCGACATAGACTTCGAAGCGATATCATGAAACGAGGAGGAGATGGTAGAACGTTTGCGTTGTTCCGTTGGAAGGACAAGTAGTTTCTAACAACGTCAACGACTGGTTCTCCCACCTGTTCGGTAACACAATTGTCTGCGTACTGTATATCATGACTGCTGCGTGCTGCCATTAGCAACTTCACGACAGTCTTGTCGCGCTACCGCCACTTTTTTTTCTGTATCATTGCTACTAATATCAGCTATTTCAAATATTTGGTACATTCTGAAAAGAAATGAAATTTTCGCCGTAGGTTTTACACCTTTTTCCATATCATAGGTATCAAGTACTAACTATTTACATCTATTGCTAAATTAAGCGAGAACAATAAACATATCGCACGTAGTATAAATAGTTTCAGAAATTTTATTAATAGCCATCAACTTACAGTTTTGCTTTGGTTTCAAGTATGTCAGGCATTTATTTTTGCTCGCGATGTGAACATTAGAAAAACTCATTTCAACTGATAAGAGAAGAATCGAGTAGTACTAATCGTTTCGATTTCTTTTAACCTTGCAAAGACCACCTCGGGCTAAAAACGGCACTACAATGTTTTTTGTTCAAAAAAAAGCATCTTGAGTCAAAAACAGCACTACAATTTTTCCAAATACTGTCTCAAAATATGCCTGAATATTTATTAAATTAGGAAATACATGCAGCACGCAGTAAGGTGTAAATAAAAATACATAGCCAAGTGCCAAATTTGGCCCATAACAGTAAATCTCTATTAAAAATATACAGTAGTGCCGTTTTTGGCACTAAGTGGTTTTTTAAATGGTGGTCTGTACAGGGTTAAAAAATGCCACGTTACGCCAATTTCATGATGATGCTTCATGTAACCACTAGCAGATTCCAGACTCCAACGAATAGATTCAAGTACAAATTCTTCAATATGAATTCCTTTTTTTTTTTAACTGGTTGGTTCAGTACTGTAAACATTTGATAAAAATAACTAAGTGTTCATATCCTTACAGGTAAAAATATTGAAGTCTTCGCTCGGCTTTTGTGTGTAAATAATTCACAAAATTTGATTAACCGGTTTTGAAATGTAGCTTTTCATTGTCCTTCGATATTTGAAGAGCAGTTCACTTTCGAATTATTTACAAAAACTGCAAAAAAAAAGTCAAGTAAGTATATCATTTCTGTTTTCTTCTTTTTTTTTTTATTCTAAAATTACTTGCTGGAAAGAAAATAGAAATGAAATAAAGTAGGTAATACGTAAGAGGTAACTAGATACTGATCAAAACGATATCCTAATGAAAATAATTAAGAACATGCATGCATCAAATAACGCCATTTAATCTAAAATAGACTTTAAAGAAGTACGCCTGTGTTCGCTCTTTACTCATTAGTGTTAATTAATTTCCAAAAAGTAGGTCCGCACAAGTGTATATAGCTACAGCAAAGATATGATGGTTAATGGTCGTTACACTAATGTGATCAATGAATACACTAAATGCAATAGAATTATGGGAGAGGCAGATTAGAATGATTTTTTATACGAGCAAAATCATTTCTTCCCTTAAATGCGACAAAGACAACAGCCGAGGCAAATCCGTGACCTACGTACTACCACTAAACATGAAAAAATAAAGTAACCCTCCATTTTCATATATATATATACCTAAACATAATTAAATGACGTTCGACAAATGTAATTTTCACTTGCATATCACAGCTGTGAACCTACACGGTTTTATGCACATCTTCCATACAGTTTTACAGATAGATAGATAGGTATAATTAGGCATTAACACTTCTGATACTTTTACTCTCTCTAACTGGGCAACTTGATCATCAGTTCAATCACTAATTCATTTATTTCTGAAATTACAAAAAAAATCACTATCTGATTTGAAGTCTAAAATTGGTTTTTTATGGAAAAAATTTTGATAGTAAATTTTAAAAATGTGCTGACGTTGCACTATTTCTAATCATTGTTTTACAGACAACATCCGCTATATATGCTAATATATCATCCAAATTGATCAATTGAAAAGAAACAAATTATTTCTTCAATTATTTACAAAATATTTTTAAATTTCGCCCATGGATGAAGATTAAGAATAAAAATCTTCGAAATTTTGTGACTAATTAACTGAAACTTGGTTAGAGGATGTTGGCAATCTTTTTTAGTAAATTTAAGTACGTAACTAGTAGCTACGCAGCACATACATTTTTTACATTAATATTCAATGTAGAAGATAAGAAATACCTTCACTACTTGGTTTGTTCATGATTAAAATCAAACTTCCTTTGCACATGATTAAATCTATCATGTTAGGTGATGAAAAGTTTCAGTGTACAGACAAGGTAATTTTATTCAATTAGTTAAGTACTTAAGTATTTATGGTACAAGTATACAATAGCTGGAGTTAACATGCTTACTTGGACACATTTACAAAATAAAATAACAATCAATGATTTGCTTTGCAATTGAATCAAATGAATTTATCCGATTGCAAAAGAACCAAAAATTTATAGTTGCATAATCGTTCCAAGGTAAAAAAAATATACATTCAAAATCCTTTTAACTAAATTAAGTAACCATGGTAACGAGTCTTTAGAATAAAAATGATTTTAAAATATGAGTATTAAACATCTGTGATATTTGAATTATCTAGAATATTTAACATTATATTCTTTCATTTATGCATTTAATTTCAGTTCGTAATCAAGTATTTCACCATCAACTAACATATACTTATAACTTTAAGATACCAATGATAATAAATACCGTTCTGTTGTTTCTGTTTCTACAAATGACAAGAAATTTTGAAAAGAAAGTAGCAATTTTTCAAAATTGTACAACTAGAATGCTAGATGTTCGGATAAGAATGTTTCCAAATTTTCGATTTTTAAATGTTGTATATGTATAATAAAATATCATAAAATAATCACATTGAACACAACCATTTCTTCATACTTTGGCCAATTTCATTTTTTTATTCAATTTTGAATCCGATTTTTTCAATTTATTGTTATTTATTCTACTTGAAGTAATAATTCTAGTTATTCGCATGTGTGAATACAATGTTACCGTTTTGGTAAAACATCTGTTGATCAGTGAAAAAAACGTTGCTAAAATTACATGAATAGGTATGAATGGCGTTTTTGTCATTCATGTTAATCCATTGTTAATCGTTTTATTTTAATTAAAATTCATTTTAAAAATCATAAAAAAGTATATACATAACATACTTTCAACTTATTTCTCCTGCATATAATTAGGGGACTTTTTAACTAAAAATTTCACTTCTTGTACCTACTTGTCACATATAATGCTAAAGAAATTTCACGTTTTTATGAGGAGCAACACTTGCAGAGTCGAAAAAGTTTCATTGAATAACAAACTGGAGCTGTTTTGTTAGTAACTGAGGTCAAATACGGCGTATCAGTTGTGTTTATCAAGATTGTCTGATTGGTTATAAAAATTTTTTGTATTAGAGAAAAAATGAGCATTTTTTTATTCTGTATGTAACGTTTAATGTTTTCCATTAATAATTTGGCGATTCGTTCAGTTAATTTTAAGTATCTTGAACATGTCTTTATTATCTTCCGGGGAGTATAATTTAATCGAGAAAACTTGTGTTCGTGATAAAAAATCTATGATATTTGTCAAATTTACTGATTCAGCTCAGAGAGCATTGAATGATTTTTTTAAAAATCAGGTGAGTAATTTATCACGTTTCTTTATATAAGATTGTACGACATACTTCATTATCGTACCTTACGGTTTTTGTAGAATATTATAGAAACGAGATTTTGTTTACGTGAAGCTTTTTGATTGAGTGTATTGGTAGGCTCCTTATGAAATCATTGTGAAGATCTAGTTTTAATGAATTCATCAACGTGAAAGTTTCGATTGTATGTTAGAATATTTGAGTTGTAACAATACTTTTTATTGCCTGTTCTTCACTTTTGCTTTTCTTCAAATTCGTTATGAATTTTTCATCGTGATCAGTTGTAAACTAAGAATCTTGATTACGAGATAAACTACGCAAATGTTTTAGCATGTTTTACGCTGATTTAAGGATATCGTAAACTGCGTGCATTGTTTTGATTCTATTTTCAAAAATATTGCGTGTAATACTTATGTTGAATTACGATATTGTATTGAGGTTTATTTTTAAGAATAGACGATGGAAAGAAAATAGTCTTGAGGCAAATAATCCTCCATTACTTACTTGATTAAATGATACAAACTTGGTGAAACATGATATTTAGTCGACTGTTGATGAAGAAGAAAAAAATGATTACGTGATGATATTTCAAAAACAACGCAAGCAAAAGCAAGAAAATATCTCGATTTGATAATTACAGAATACCTATTACCTACGTACGTAAAAAGAAAAATACCTCTTCTGTTGCAGTTGGCAATGTACATCCAGCTCCTAAAAACCTTCATTTTCTGTACTGTTACTTTCTTTTCTTTCGATTTCATTTTTTATTACGAACGTTCTTCAAACAATGCATTAAATTCACAATTTTAATCGTATTGACGAAAGAGAATACACCGATAAATTGGAAAAATAAATGATCTTTCTTGATTTTCGTAATGTATCGGACGTCTCTTGAACGGCGAGACTTGACCCACTAACATAAATAATACAAGGAAATAATACACGTAATCATAAACTAGTGTGAGGAGATAACTTGATACTTAACGATCAGTGCAATTTAATTGTACACCGAGTCGAAGGGATTTTTTGTGTGCATATTGTTTATCGTCGACTTAGTCATAAATTAACGTTGGAGTGAAAAATTTATGTAGGTTGGCTATGGTATGCCAACTGATGGAATGCCATTCGAATAATTCAGGTTAAATCTAGAAATTGTGCTGTTTTGCTTGTCACTATTATTTTGTCCTACCAGTCCAATGATCATAATCGTATTACTATCCCAGCGTTAAATAGCTATGTTTAGTTTTTGTCCAATTCGCAGGATTACCTTTACTCCCTTACTTTGTTGAGTGACCTTATTTTTATTAAATTTTTTCATTTTTTATTTTCAATGTAATGTATCTTCTTAACGACTTTGCGTTTTTTTCTTTCGTATTGTTTAGAGCTACCGCTTTAGAGTAACCTTGAATAATTATCTTACATTAATACGTTCAATGAGAAAAATCATATTTATATCGAAATACGAGCAATACGAACCGTACGCGGATTTATGTAGGTAATAAGTATTTACGCGTTCGCCTAATCATTACTATTGTTAAATGTGAAAAATTTTAATTGATTGGCCGAAAATAATCAGCGAGCTAATTTCAATACGTAGAAGGTTAACTCTATTATTGCGGTGTTGATTCACCGTGTACCATAAATATCGACTTATGTACGTTTTATCAATGGATTCAGGAAAATTATTTATCGCCTAGTTAACGCGACTCGGAAAATTGTAAACATGTATTGACGTAATGAGAGGGTAAAACGTGAATTTTCCCAATAGATACCCGAGGAAAAATCGGCATAGGGAATTAAAAATAACATTTTAATATGCTAGATGTAAATAATATATTTTATTTAATTAAAGGGTTATTACTAGCAGTACATTAATTATTTTCAAAATGGGAAAAATTAGTAAACTGAAATAAATCGAGGATCATGAAATATTTCTACTCTCAAATAGCACGAAAAATATTCAATTTAAAAAATTTTTTATTGGTGTAGAATATATCAGTATTTTGAAACTACTGTAAAGAGTTTATAATTGTAAGTAGAAGTTTAGAAATATACTAAAATTGCGTGGAAAAATTTTTTTGGAAAATATTACAGAGTGCTGTGTTATGTTGAAAAAACTGTATAAAAAAAATTCTGTCGAGTATATCAATTTACAAGCAAGCAGCTTGGCAAAATGTCGTCAAAAAACATGGCAAAATTTATTACACCAGAACGACGTGACTCGAACCAAATTACGAAATTTTTGATAATTGCGGTTACTTCTTCGAGTCTTTGGAGAATAATCTTATGAAACAAAATAAATATTTTATATATCTACTAATACTTATGTGATGAAATGAACTGAATATTCCATGTAGCATGCGAGCTGTGAATTAGGTACACTGAAGGACTATCGACGGGTAAATGTTTTATTTTAACAAATCAAGGGATGTAATTTGAGTTATTCGTAGTTTTCTTATGATAAAACGACAAAAAATGATGCATTATAAGAAGTGGAATAGGTTGTGCAGGAAAAGTCCATGAAGGGTTAATGTTTCTCTTGAGGATGTAGGTAAATTTGTGATTTTTTAAAAGTCGAGTAAAATGATTCGTGAATATTACCTATTAGAGAAATTGATACTGCCTAGTTTAATGAAGCTATAAATTTGATCATAAGTTTTTATATTCGAATACAAAACGGTCGTATTGCGGTTATCGAATTGGAGGAGAAGAGTTAGTGGTAGGAATTATTTTGAGATTAATTTTTTGCTCGTGTTTGGTAGATCGCTATTTTTTTTTGTTCTGAATATGTTCTGCTTCCTATTGTAAATCTTGAAATGATGATAATTGGCTTTTGGTCGATAAGGAAACTCACTTAGTTCATCGATAAGAAAATGAAGTATATTTTTTGATAATTAGTCCGATTGTAAATTTTTTCTCTTCTGCTTTGATCGTTTGTCAATCATCAACTTCTGTTAGCCTGGACCATAAAATCTTCTGATTTTCCTAGTAGAAATGTTATACGCTGTAATAAATTACCCAATCTATAGTAATTTCTGAAAAACTGAATATGTTATAGCTGATATTGGTACAAGAAATGTTTCCTGCGATAGCAATGTAGATGTAAAAATTATAAACCCATTCCACCTCCAAAAGTATTGACACGCAAAATTCTTCTACGGGAATATATGCAGTTTTTTTTTAATTGTCAAAACCACGGAAGTAATGTAATGTTTTAATTTTTACCGCAAAATCACAAGTGCCAAGGTAGTCGAGTTGTTTCCAAATGTGTACGAAGCACAGTGTGCGGTTGCAATCCGGCTTTTGTTTGCTGTACGTATTGCAAATTAGAAGGTTGCACGGTTTCATGAGATCTTTAGGTGCAAGACTAGTGGCAGAGAGTGAGAGGAAGATGGAGTCAGATGGGAATGGTAGCGGCAATGTATGTGTATAGGATAAATTAAATGCATTGCAATTTGCACTGCGCTATTGAGTGAAAGTTACGTCAAGTGTAACTTTTCCTATTTCTTTGTTGGCCGATCGAAGCGAACAATTTCGTAGACAATGATGTAATCGAGACAACAAAAAAAATTCGAGGGTTTGTTTCTTGCTATTAACATTACCACGAATGTTGTAGTTATGTAACCAAGTGGATCAAAAGATCGAATTTTTTTCCAGATAGCGTGAAAGAAACAGAACAATTTAATTATTCTATTTGAAAATGTTAGTTAGATGGGAGACACCTTTTTGAATCTTGAGATGATTATGAAAGAAAAGGCTGTTCCTATGATAAGATGGTATGATATAATCCGCCATGTCACCAATTGGCATGAAACTCATCCAAAATGTTGGTTTTGATTTGAAACCACTCTCAAAAAAATTTTCACATGTTCTCCCTCCCTGACACGAGTATCATGGACTTAATATATGCTCAAAATCCAATATTTCCTATCTGTGAGGGGGGGGGGTGGTACAAAAGCTTAAAATTTTTACATATGATACTTACCAAACAGTTGTATATGTGAGAATTAAAAAATTTTTTTTTGAATATTTATTTAGGTTAAGAGGGGTTAAAAATTTTTATTTTTTTCTTAATTTTGAGGAAGCCGTGACTAAAATTTTTAACCATGGCTTTTTTTCCACCATATTAAAAAAAAAATCCAAATTTTCAACCCCTTCCCAACCTCACTAAATATTCGAAAAAAAATTCTCATATATGCATCCACTTGGTAAGTATTATATGTAAAAATTTTAAATTTATGTTGAATTTTGAGCATATGTAGCTATGATACCTGTGACGGGTTGGAAGGAACAGGTCAAAAATTTTTGGGGGGAGGGGTTGAATCGAAACCAACATTTCAGGTGTGTTTCAATTGAAGTACGAATGTATGTAGTTTTTACGATATAATCAACTAATTCCTGTAAGTGATATGTAGATCCGTAAATGGAGACACATGTATAAGAAAGAATATGGTAACAAGGGCGCGGAAAGTGGTCGGTTGCACATATAAAGCGTAAAATGTTAATGTAACGTTTATTGATGGCGAAATAGTTAATGACTAGATAGCCATTAAATTATGATTATTTTTTCGTTCATTTTTCGATGGTAATTGAATTATTCTGCGTTGTATGCATCATACATGTTACATGTTTCCTTGTTTTCAACTGTTTTTACCTTTTTTCCATTGCCATCGCAAAATTATGATCATGTAAAATCTTATTACGTACCAAAAATGGTAAGCTAAAAGAATTATTTAATTAGCTGTTCATGAAATTAAAATTTTTGATTCGCATGAAAAAAAAGGATATCAATTCAGTCGATGAATTGAAAATGTGAACTAGGTAGTTGTATTTTGAAACCCCCACTGAATCTTCCTACCAAATTTCAGTTCTTCAATTCTAGAGAGTGGGTTGCTTGATGAAGAACTGACTTTTTTTAAATGAAAAAGTGACACTTCCTCCCTTTACCTCCTACATCTGATTCTTATCATTCTGAATAATTTGGAAAAAAGATTTTTAAAGAAGTAAATTGCTTTATCATTTTTAATTTAATTTCGATTTTTTTTTGGTTCAGAGAGCCCGTTACGTCTCATTAGCTCATTCATGAAATATCCAGGAAGTTGTAAATGTCAAAGTTCGAAATTCTTGTTGACCTTTCATTTATGTGGGAAAGTGAGATCGAAAATAGCTGCCGATTGCTTTGACCTATGTTAATTCTTGCTTAAAAATTAATACTGGATTCAAGTCATCCAGTTGAAGAAATTTCATATTATCTATGTAAAAATACCAGTAACAAGTATGCATTACTTGCATCTTATTCATTGGTCGTCAATCGGAAATAAGACTGCGTTATTGGCTCCCTTTCTCTTCTCTTCTCTTTATATTATTAACTGCTCGAAGTATATCGATGAATGGCTCATTGCAATACGTAATGTTTCTACCTATCTTTTTTGTTTCTTTTTTTTGACATGTTTTACTTAGACAACAATTTTACAATCAGATGTTATTGAAAGAAGTTTTCTATCTTTCTGTCTATCTCTTATTTCGTTATTTTACCATCGATCGATCTGAAAATTTGATATTGATTTAATAAATAACTTTGACAGAGTTTATTTTACATATTATTTTTTTTTCGTTTTATGACATTATGAAGGCCATGCGTAATTTCTCTTTTTCAAGCCATTTAATAAAGAATTCAAAGACGAATTTACTGCTATAACTAATTGGACAGTTGACTAGGAAAAGTAAACATTTGGAGTTTTTTTTGTGCCTTTAGCTTCTTCCTCTTACCTCCTCCGCACTGTGTTCCCTAGGGTGAATCGATTTTTGCAAATTTTGGAAAATTTACAAATGAAATGAACGCAAACTAACGTGGTAAAAATTTCAACCCTCAAAGTTCAAATTTTCCCTCCCCAGCCAAATCTTAAATCTAAAAAAATACCAAAAATGTTCAAAAATTGTGGGAAAAAAAATTTTAAAATTTATCAAAAATGGGTTTAATATTGTTGTTTATACCAAAAATAATCGACAAAGATAATTTTTCATCTCTACCCTTCTTTCGAGAGAGACTAGAAAAATGTTATATTTCACTTTTTGAAATATTTTAAAATAATTCGAGAAAAATTCGATTTTGAAAAAATTTCAATAAATTTATTGCACAATTGAATTTTTCTTGAACTATTTTAAAATATTTCAAAAAGTGTGAAAAAATACGTTTTTCTGGACTCCCTCTAAAAGAGGGTAAAAATGAAAAATTATCTTTGCTGACTATTTTACATATAAATAACAGTGTTAAACCCATTTTTGATAAAATTTTTCAAAAAAATCTTTTTTACAATTTTGGAAAGTTTTTGATATTTTTTTAGCTTTGAGTTTTAACTGTGGAAGGTAAATTTAGACTAAAATTTTTACCACGTTGGTTTGAGGTCATTTCACAACTATTAAGTTACTTACTACCTGTTATTAATTTTCCAAAATTTGTAAAAATCAATCAACCCTATAGTGTTTATTCTGGTTCGTTATAATATAACTATAATAAAAAAAATCTTTCATCAAAATGGTCAAATGTTATCGACTTTTTATAAAAAACCAACGAATACCTACCTAAACTAATTAAATGTTGATAAATGAAAGTCTGTGACTTTGAGATGAAAATGAAAGTGTAAAATTTGTTTTACTGAGATGATGAAATTTTATCAATAGGTCATTTAGTACAACTTTTCTAGACTTCTTCGATGTTTAAATTATATTCCATAAACTTTTTTCTTCTTTATTTCAACTTATTATAAATATCGACTAAATTTTATTGGATTTTAAATTTAAGGTTTCATTTTTATTATTTCTATACTTACATTATGAAGTTGGATCGAAGAACTGCTTCGATTAAGATAGTATTGTGTAATACATTTTCCAATTAAATTATCATTTTAATCGTTCCTGTGGTGAGAACAAGAAATTATGGCAAGAAACCTTACATGTGTCAATTTTAATTGTATACAGAATACGAGATCTTTCCTGCAGCATCCCGCCCTTTTTGGTAGTTATTGCATTTTAGATCAGGCTGCTAACCTTACTTATCCATTAATCAATTCTAATTTCTTAGGAATGTTGATGTTTGCTGTGTATCAGAGGTTTGTAAAATGAGGTCTTATCAAAGAAAAAATCAAATTTTCTGCAAAAGAAATGCTCTCGAAGAAAGAAATTTTATGTTTTACCAAAGTACGATTGAATTTGTTATCGTATCGACAGGGAGGGAGAGATGAGTAGATAGCAGTGTAAAAGTACAAGAAAGTGCATTAATATATTTGTTGAAAAATGAAATGGACAAGGCAACTTTCAAGGTTATCAAGAAGTTTACATTATGTTACATCTAATTTTGTGTATAAACATATATTAAGAAAATCAAATAGTCCATCTTTTTTTTTTTTATTGCTGCATTGAAATTGATAAAAATCTTAAGTTTCAACTTTTTTTTTGGAATACGATTTGTAAAAAAAAAATACTGAACCGTGCGCATAAAAACTGGAACACGTGCAAAAGGTTGGAAAATATCTTACAGGTTACAGATCATAGCATATTTGTAGTGGTGACTCGTAAGAAGCATCCTGTTTGGGTGTCCATCAATATTCAGATAGTCGATGAAGTTATTTTTATGTTGGGTAAAGGTGTGTTTTTGCAAGCCTATTATTGATGTTTTTTAGCTTGATTTTCTACATATGTTATATTGCCAATAAAAAGAAGGCGTATTACGGTCTATCGACTTTCAATGGACGGAGGGAGGAATATTAACGAAATATGTTTTGAGGTCCTAGAAGACCGTTGATACTATTTTTAGCCATATCAGATATTTATTCTATTTAGTTTTTTCTTCCAAAAAATAAAAAATCGTTTGCTTGAATCAATACCAACCAAAATCGTTCGAATTTGGGCATTAAGCTCAGATTGATGGCGAATTTGATTTTTTTGAGTGAGGATAATCTTAGATCAAAATTCAGTTTAGGTCAAATTTGGAAGAGAGGGTACTGAGAGGCGAGTGCCTTTTTGGGGGTTTTCAATTTTGCAGATGCATTGCACCCCCTCACAGCCTCAAACAGTGGTGTTTAGGCGTTTTTTATTATTTTTGAGTTTGTTGACGCATATCTCCCCTCCAAACTAAGCTAGGAAGTTGAAATTTGGTATATAGATTTAGTACAGGGTCATAGATGCGCCTTTTTGAGGTTTTAACTTTCTAGTCCTATTGCACCTCCTCACAGCCCTGAAAAAGTAGTTTTTTTGCAAAGTTTTTCTGATTTTTAGAGTCTGTTCCAAAAGTATCTTTCTTTCAATTTGATCTAGGGGTTTAAAAATTAGTTATCGATTTAGTAGTTGTCCTAAATATGCCTTTTCGGGGGTATCCCTACCACCACTCAAAAAAACGTTTTAGAATGCATCTTTTTCTTATTCTATGTGGGGTCAATTCTCATATCTCCTTTATTTAGGGGAAATCAGCACCTTCATCTGTATCATGTACAGAAGCTATGAACATATCGAGAGAGAGACCACGGATTACCCGTATCCTTGATAATGTGAGATTGTTCAGCATTCATGATATCCGGTTACCCCAAAGATTACTATGAGCTGGTTACATCATCGTGCGTCTTTTCAAAAATATTAGAATGAAAGAAGGTACTATCATATTGGTTGTCATTATGCTGAGTAGATCATGAGCTGAAGAGCGTATGATTGATACAATCCCATAAACGATGCTATATTTACATACCTATACTGTATTTATGCGATTGCGAAGTTGATCAGACGTAGTGTAGTAGTGGAGGGTAAGAGGGGATGCAGTGGTATAGCTGGCGAGTCTTAGAAAATATGTCCGCAGTGCGGTGTAATTTTTCATCAACATGAACGCGGTGGCCGGTGGCGTGCGCCATCCGCGACGATTAAGTAAACACGATGGCCTTATTACGGATGATGGTTTTCGGGCTGCAGCTACGCTTGCCACTAATGTCTATGGTTGGCTATCTTTTTTTATTTGTCTGTTTGTATAAGTGTATGATTGTGTGTAATACGACGATGTTGTAGCTACTCTCAGCGTGTGTGTGCTTGTCTGTGTAGCCATAACCTATCGAACTTGGCCTTCAGTCGCGCTTCAGATGTCTTCCAGCCTCTCTCGCTCCCTCTTTTCTCTTGGCGTAGCCTACACCGTGTCCTATTCAGATGCAATACTGTTTGAATTCTCGCCATCGTCCTTAACATTTTCATTACTCTATGGTGGAGTTTTGTAATTGTACTAACCACCACACCGATGATTATCATCCTCTCTCTTTAGATCTCTCTGTTGGTATTTATACTTACCTATAAGTATGCATATTTTGTGTAGATCTATAGCGATAATCGTGGGAGTTGGCGCAGTTAAAAATTGCGATTTATGTTTCACATTGCAATTCTCGATTCTTTTCCTCAAAATTTCAGACACACGTAGTTTTAAATTCTTCTCTATTAATTGTTCTGTTAAAAATTATACATTTTTGAAATATTTAAATTCATTTTAATTTGAAAAAAAAAGAGATAGATATGTCCAAGGGTTTTCTAAGCACTTTTTTCTGTGGCACTTCATTATTATCAATATTTGAAAAAGTAATCGAGAATCACATAGCAAGTCAGGTGAATCTCAAATGAATCCTATTCCTTCAATTCTTTAAATCTTTTCACAGTGGCTCTGAATCTGGCCATGTCTGGTACGAAATGAAGCATACTTAGGTTTCGCTAATGATACGGATATATCGTGCTCTGTACAAAACCACCTGTACCATTCCCAAAATGTAAAATTTCAGATTTAGAGTATCTAAGATATAAGTAGGTTAAGAACTAAATAGCTTCATAATAGGTATGTAATTGTTATATTATGTGAAGATGATTCACTAATAAACATATATATTTGTTTTTATATTGTTTCAGGATAAATGTAAAGTACCAATAATCGAATTCAATAAAGATGATGGGGTAAGTGTATTGAATGAGTGATTTGCAAAACAGCATAAATCCAAACAGTAAAAATTTAAAGTAGACACAATAAAACTGACGCGAGAATCTTCCAAAAATCGCTTACGAAAAATGTACCAATTCTAAAATGTTTATTTGCACCTAACCTAACCTGATTGCTTGATTAGTTTTGGTTGAATGATTGCTAAAGACGTAAGAGAACTGTTCAAAGTCGTTGGACTTATGTTGTTTTGTAAATCACCCAACTTTTGACTCCCAAAAACATGCGAAATGGATGCTTAGTATGAAAATGACAGCTTTATTTGAAATAAAATACCTAAAAAAAAATAATTTAACATTACTGTGATGTACTTTTGGACTAAAAAAGGAAAGAAAAAAGTAGTGAGATGTCGTTTACGTGTAAAAGTGACCAATCAAGATAGTACCATTTCGATGTAAAAATAGGCATTGAGTGAAAACTAAATTTTAAAAGTCAATTTTAATGAAAAAAAAAAACAATTTTAAGTTGGACTCATGATGTTTTATAATGGAATCGCTTTTTTAGGCCTGAAAATTGCTTAAAAAATTGCGGCCATGTTTTCATTGCATGGGGCGTGAAAAATTATGCTAAATTCAATCAAAAAGTGAAACTTGTAGAATTGGTAGTAAAGTACTTTCACTATTTTTGCTAAAATTTCAACAAACTTCGGGGTTGAACGATTTTAAATGAAAAAAATCAAACAGTAAAAACAATGAAGTTCTCAAATCTCAAACCTTCAATCCATTGTAAACGCTGATAAGTGGATATAGACACGAACTGGAGACAATTAAAATGACAGATTTAGTATCCTACCATGATTACCCAGAGTTTTTAATAATCGTGTGACCCTAATCTGAGTTGACCTGCGATAATAGGAAGGCGAATTTTTGAGATATTTTATCCTCAGTAATGTGGCGAAAAAGAATACTCTGGAGGAATGATACATTACCGCTGCGGTAGTAATGTACAATAGCTATGACGTAATACTATTTCCTGTAGTCTCTGCTCTGTGTGAGAGTGTAAATTCTCTTCACGAAGGCGAATACAAGAATTTCGAGTCAAGATGGTACCAAGAGCATTGTATCCCCGATGTATGGTCTGGTGGCAGTTAAACAATATTTTCGGCGACTAAAATGGAGAGTATGTGATTCCTGTCATTCTGTAGAATATATCGTAAAATTATGTACGAATTTAAAATTGTATTTCGATTTATTTTATTGATTGGGCCGTTCTACACTAGCAGATTTTTCATTACTCTGATTAAAAAAAAAAATCATGTGATCATAGCGCGAAGATAAATGCTCGCATGGTTCGGCATTTCGAAATATTATAAAGGAAGAAGAAAGGTTTGGAGGGGTAGATGAAGACATATCCGTGTGTAATAACGAACATGAACTACTGAGAGGGATGCTGAAACTTGAAAATCGGCGGGGGAGTAGGAAGAAGTAGAAGAGGGCGAAGCCACGAGACACCGAATTAGAAAGTACAACCTTGACCTCGTAAAATGGCACAATTTCGCCCTGCATTTACCGTCATCAAGTACATATCGGATACTAGACCTTGAAAATCGCATTATTCTCTTTAATTCCGATGAAAAATTTTCTCAACTGTGCAAAAAAAAATTACCTATACCTACTTGAATTGAGTTAGTATAATCCTCATTGTAGAAAAATTCAATATTATTTTTCATAAAATAAACTACTTGATTAGACATGAAGCACGATAACCGCACACGTTCCTGTTGTAAATCAACCGTAACAGTTCGAGTGAATTGTTTCATCGCAAACCGTTGGTCAAAGCAATGTAATAGGCGATTATAAAATCTGATACTTTTTCTTATCATTATTGCCTTCGTGCAGTTATTTAATGTATCATAACGAAATGATACGATATGATGCTGGCGAGACAGTTCCAAAGGTTTTGCCATAAACAGTAGATTATTTATCGCATTGAGTATCTGTGTAGTTTTTACATGTACCATCAAGTACCTACTTTAATTTTTTATTTAAATCCCGTAAAAATATGTCTAAAATTGCATACACTTTGTAAATGGTATATCGTTTGATGTTTTACGCCTTTTTGTACCATCATCGCTTCCTGAATGTAAGGTAGTGTTGACCTGAAAGTTTAAAAAGAAAAACGTTCAATATCTTTAGAAGAGTAAGAAATGGGCTTCGGGTCAGTACTCCTTTTTTTCTTTCAAGTTTTAATGATTTGTCGCACTTGTGTTTAGTGTTATGTTGGGATACGCAATTTCCATGCGTTTATTTTCTGATGTACAAAAGTTGTACAATGTCAAGTGATCTTTTCAATTCAATAATAAGTACAAACCCAAAATAGGGTTGAGTAGTATAAATACTGTCTGGCGAGGATTACACTTTAATAGTATAGAATTATGACCAGTGTCTCCAATAGGCAAATTGCTGATCTTTGAAAAGTGAAATGTGAGAAGTTAATGTTGAATCATGTTAGAAGGAAAAAGATGAGAGGTTTTAACGCATTTGAACTGCTCTGTTACAAAGTACATACAAGTGTTATGGATTACTCTCAAAATGATTTTGATGAAATGAAAAGTAATTTCTTATTGTATGAGCCTCCTAAGAACTGTAGAACAGTGACTGAAGTATAGGCTGTGAACAGGAGCAATAGGACAGTAAAAATTTACGAAATAGAACTAACGAAACGACGAACATCAGGTGAAAAAAAATAAAAAACAGACAGAGGAACCATTTTTTTTTGTAATTTAAAAGGCAAAACGAAAGAATGAATATTTTTTTCATTTTTTTGTGTTCTCAATGTTCTCATTCCCATGTATTTCAGCAATTTTTTTGCCATTTTCGTTGGATTATTAATTTTTGGATCCATTTTATTCATTTATTTCATTTCAATGGAAATTCAAAATCGTTTCTATTTGGATTCCCTGCGCACTATCGCGCAATTATTATAATTATTGCCAAATCGTTAAATATCATTCCCACTCTATTGTTTTATTTTTCGGCTAGTAGGCTTAAGTTGGTGGTGGATTTGATACATATGAAAGGGGGTATTCTTGGGCCAAAAAGTTAGTCGTATTCAAATTTGAGGAAGGCCTGCAAATGAGCTAAAATGGAAAAAAGTGCTTTTATATCGATTAATAGAGAATCAATAATTATGTAATATATTCAAAAATCAGCCTTCTCTCATCAATTAAGAGGTGTTGGATTCCCCCTTTTTTATAAGAGATTGAAATTTGGCATGTCAATTTAGAAGAGGTTGTAGGTATACCTGTTGCAAAGTTTAAACTATATCCCCTCCAAAGTGAGATCATAATGTGATTTCAAAGTTGCCTGAAATCAAACGCGCTGTTACCTTTGATACACCCAATTGGGCAAGGCCTGCACATTCGTGTTCTTTGCACCCATAAAGTCAGGATGATTTCTGGCATGTCTTTTTGTACTTTTGCGTAGTAGCTTCCTATTTTATTTTTTACATTATCCACAGGTAACACACCGCATCGCTAGCCGGGTTTTTATAACCCTGAGTTCAAAGGTGGGCCACAAGTGGGCACTCAAACCAATTACAGACTTTTTGATATGAATAACAGACAACAGAGTGCCTAATTATCTTTGCTATAACTGGGGTTGCTTAAAATGTAAATATGTAATAGTTGTTAAATGCACGCAACACTTTACATTTACGTTTTTCCATCAATGGGATAGAACCGACAACCCTTTGTTTAGTAAGCCTTGATATTACCTTTAACCATGCTGGCAGTAAATTGAGATGTGGAGTGGAAATTTGGCATGTAGATTTAACAGAGATGAGTATACTTTTTGGAGAGTTCGAACATACACCTTCTCCAAATTGAGACCATCATATGATTTTCAAGTTGCCTGAAATTGAACGTACTGTCACTTTTGATACACCCAGATTGATAAGACCAACACATAGGTATTCCTTATGTCTGTACAGTATTAAGATGGTTTCTTCGAAGGTCTGTTTGAGCATTCGTAAGTTTACTTTTTACGCTATCTACTAGTAACACACCACATCGATAGCCGGGTTCTTACAACCCTGGGTTCAGTGGTTGGCCATAAGTAGACACTTAAATCAGTTACAAATTTTTGATATTAGTAATTGACAGCGTGCTGTTCAACTATCTCTGATGTAACTCGAGATGCTCGGAATGCTTTTTATGTAGTAAAGTTCAATTTCCCCACTATGTCACTTACATTTGGTCTCGAATCGGCTGAAATCGGCTCTGCTGCCATCCTTTGATACGCCCAAATGGGAAAGGTCAACATGAATGTGCTCTTTATGCCTATAGTATCTTGGTTTCTTGGGAGGTCTTACTGAGCATTTGCGTAGTAGTTTCGCAGTGCTTTCTACGCCATCTACAGGTAACTCATCACATCGCTAGCCGGGTCTTTACAACCCTGAGTTCAGTAGTGGGCCACAAGTAGACGCTCAAACCAGTTACAAGCTTTCTGATTCCGATAATAGACGGCGTGCTATCTAATTATCTCTGCTGTAACTGGTGGTGCTCAGAACATAGGCATATAATAGTTGTTAAGATGCACGTAATGCATTAGTAATATGGTATGTTTTGCCCACAATAGGATTGTAACATACAACCTCTTGGTCATGGGGGCACTAAATTGAAATATACGAATGAAATTTGGCTCATAGGTTTAGTGAGAAGAGCTAAAGGTGTCTTGTGGGTATTCTTACTTTTTAACCCCAATGTACTCTCCTGACATCTCTGGAAAAGTTTTTTTTTTTTTTATTTTTTGTCATTTTTTGAGATTGTTTTACGCATATCTCTCACCACTAGATGGCACTAGAGAGCTAAAATTTCGCATGTATCTTTAGTAGTGATTCTGGGCGTGCCTTTGTGGGGGTTCAAAAATTCCCTACCAAATCAACCTTTCCTCCTAATGATGAAAAAGGAGCTTCGCACACAACTATATATTTTTTTATTTTGTGAATAGAAAAATTCACTTAACTGCAATAATTCTTAAAAATTAGCCTCAAGAAGCAATGCATCGCGATGTTTTTTTCTTCATTTTTCATTAACAACCGTCTATCTTTGAATCTAGAAATATTCTGAAATTGAAACCTTTCTCACTAAAAAAAAAAAGTAAAAATTAGAGTATCAGAAAGGTCTGTTTGATGTGTGAATCTAGACACTTAGTACAAATATAGTAACTGTGCGGATCAATTGAAAAACAATAGAAATATTTGCTTATCCATTGGAGAGATGGTTTTATGGCAATTCAAGCAGTGAGCCCAAAAAGGGAATAAGGATTTCGAGGGTATTTTTTCGGATAATTGAGAAATTTTTTCACCGTCTGTGTTATAAAGTATTCGACTCTTGTATAGCTCCTTAGTAAAGTATATGCCAACGTTGTCTATATACTGGGTACGTGTTTCTGTATGTTCAGTCGTTCATCGTGATTTATTTCAATGTTCACAGTGTTGGGCGCTTAGTCTGCAAAAAACACAAACGTATACTCTCCTGGAGTGAGATAGGTTTAATGTTAATTGAGACAGAATGATTGGATTTTGTACTTAGATGAATTGTCTAGTAATCCTGATAGCGTTGACCGTATTTATAGTATTAGGTAAACCATCGAAACCTTGATTGTTTTGGGTTTCTGTTCTAGTGTTTGAAATATTTTATGTGTATTACAATATATAAACGTTCAAATGCTTATGTATTTTCAAGTTTATGTGCCCTGATCTAAAAAAAGTATTGGTAGTAGGCAAGTGTGGTACAGGTCAGACCTTCAGAAAATCAGACAGGGATTTGACGATATAGCGTGTGCAGGTATTGTAAGCAGCTGAATTCAAAACTATCAGAGCATCTCTTCATGATATAAGATTTGATATCTCAATACTTGAAAATGTCGCCAAATGGATAGAATTGAAGCACATGGTGGCCAGACAGGCACACGTTCGTTGTTATTACTTAATCGCGTGTGCTGTACTGCTATACCAGCACCATGCACAGTTTCCTTCTGCCGAAATGATACTCTTCATCGTTCATCGTATGGGTAACATACAACATCATGGAATCATGGCTAATATAATTCGAACTATAAATAACGCATACACACGTATACATATTCGAATACCGACCACTACATTCATTTTCACACTATTATTTAAAATCGCAACTAACCGGCAAACGAGATGATTATTTTCGAGCAGTTGTTTATTTTTACATCGAATGATGCTTTTTGTTGTAATCACGGTTTTGTGTCCTGGTACCTCTTATTCAATTACGTCTGCTGTAAATCGTGACGATTAATTTTACAATGTATTTATTTATTTTTTTTCTGTTGTGGTGTTACAGCGAATGTTTATTCCGACGAATTCCAAAGGTTCTATAGAATCGGATAAATGTATGGCCCAATTTAAATTTAAAGTTGATAGCAATGTAGCGATGCAAGGTCAACAAGGGCGTTTTGAATGCATTCAACATAAACGCGGAAGGTAATACGAAAATTATTAAAACGTTGGTATTTATAATATAGTACGTGAGTATGCTTATATGCATGTTCATACCTGTGAAAGACAGCTTTCGACTTCATAAATATGCTGAAAAACATAAATACCCAAGTACCCAACCATCCAATGCTCTCAGTCATCATTGATGATCAAGTGATCACGATAATCGTATACGTTGTATGCAGCGCGGATCACTGCTCTGCACCACACCTAACACCTTGGCAATTTTTATGCAATAGCCAATGATGAAGCAGCGATTAACTAGCTGACAAGTAAAAGCGAACCTGTTCTGCTACCAAGTACACCCAATATATGTTTGCAAGTTCAAACAGTAAATACGTGATTGAAGCCTTATTTGTGGTGAAATTTTTTCACTTTTTTGGTTTGATTGTGAATACGGACCACCCTTTTTTGTTATGTAATTTGTACATAAGTGGTGAGGGATAATATATTGCGCAAAAATTGCACGTTTTCAAAAACCAGTCAATAGGGAATCGGAAGTTATACGTCATATGCAAAAATCAATCTCATTTATGTGAATGAGAATGTGAGATGTAACAATGTTTCCTCTTTTCTATCCTTGAAAAAAAAAAATTTCCCGCATAACCTCCCTCTCGATTGAGCTGCGGTGGATGAAATTTTGCACGTAGATTTATTAGGCATTTTAGACGTGTCATTTGGAGTTTATATTTTCTACTTTTCAACACATAGCACTAGGTACGAGTACAACCCCAAAAGTGTGTTTTTTTTGGCATTGATTCAAAAACTTCGAAAAAACGAAAACAAATTTAATTCCAACAAGGGAGCTATTCCAAGTGTTACACGTTAACTGAAAATTTTTTTACAGGTGTGTAGAGAATTCAAAATTATTCGTATAGCCAAAATATCAGCCGCTAAGCTCCATGTGGGGATGAGTTGTGCGGGGTGGAATATCGAAAAATTGATATTAATATTATCACGAAGTTAACGAAAAACGAAATAGCTTATTGACTTCTTGCCGTGTTTAGGGGCTAATTTTTTCACTACGTATTACCCTCGTTATGGGGGGGGGGGCTGTGGCGAGCTTATCGCTCCCAACTTGTTTCTCCTCCTAAGCCCAGGAAAATGTTACTTTTTCAAGATATACCAATTAAATAAGTCTTCAATTACGGATATACGATTTGAAAAGCTCCATACGTGTTTTTATCTCACAAAGGCCCCCTAGTGGCGAGGTAGTCACCTTCTATTTCTTTCAATACATTTCGGATGGCTAAAAATTCTCCCACACTGATCTGGGCGCCCAAATGATGTACTTAAAAAAGTTGTAGAGCATTAAAAAGCGAAAATTTTTACTTCTTTGACTTTTTTGCGCAGTAGATCGAGAGGGGGGGGGAGATTTAGGACATTCAGAACAAAATCATTTTTGAAAATTTTTAATTCACACGGATAATTCTCAAAATCTGCTTAATTCACATTTAGTAACATTTTTCTTGCATAATACTTCCAATTATTTTGTAAAACAAAATAAATATGGGACCGTTCCCATTTCTCAAAGTGTAGTGGGGAGAGGGAGGACTTTTGAAAACATGAAAAACTGAAACTCGAATAAAAAAACTAACTTGAAATTAGTGTTCAGCAGGTCAAGTTACGTTTATCTAGACACTTTATACGATAACTTTACGTGAATTTTGAATTTTCCATATTTTTGCTCTTATTTTTGAATACCAACAGGTTATGCACTGTGAAAAAAATCCTAAAAAAAATCGAAAATTCAAAATTTACGTGAAATTATCGTATAAAGTGTCTAGATGAAGGTAACTTGACCCACTGAACACGAATTTGAGGTTAGTTTTTCTGTTCGAGTAGTTTGTAGGGTAACTACAAGCACCTTCCTTGTATATGTTAATTGTGTTATTTCAGTTTTTCTTGTTTTCAAAAATTCTCCAAACACCTATAAATGAACGCACATAATCAAAAATTAGGATACGGCGGTTTTCTGATGCGCTCTTTTCATTTAGGATGGTTTCGTTAAATTTTGAATCAATTTTAATAAAAACGTTTCAGAATATCGTGATTTGTCAGAGTTTTTTACAATTTTTAACATGGCCTACCGCTCAAAATGCAAAAATAAGTGTTGTGGGAGTAAGTAGCTAAGTACTCGCTAAGACCCACATTTTAGAAAAAAAAATTTAATGTACCTCCTTTAGTTTTTGCCTAACAAAGGTTTAAAATTTTCTTTTGTTCATTTCTCCCTATGTACCTATTGACTAAAAAATGTCAACAGAAATCTGATGACAGGACCAAATCACCTATCTTAACCGTAGGTAGGCCTACCCTTTTGACTAAAGAAAATTTGTACTGTTGGAGGTTCAAAGTTTGATAAATGTAAGTGTACTGGCCAAATTTGAATGAGTGGTGTATTCTCCAAAAGCCTAAAAAACCATGAGACTAAATGAATAATGCAATGGTGAGTTAACTTTGGAAACTCGTAGTAATAATTCGAACAATATATTTTTATCTCCTGTGTATACTCATCTTGTTATTAGTGGAAGTAATAGAGTGATCTTTGTGATTCTCATCATCCTTGAAATAATGTCTTCTTCGAAAATTCCTGGAAAATAGGAAAGCTGAGCATATTCTATGAAGTTCTAGCCAATATCTCAATTTATTCTCTGATATTAGGCATCGATATGGCATAAGTATCACACAAGATACTGGCGGTCGCATCACCCTACATATGTGGTTACTCTTCGACCGTGCATTTCGTATGTTGTTAGGTATACCTACACCTATTTACGATGTAGGTATATGTAGGTATAATACATACGTACTTTATGTATGTAGTATGTACACGATATACAGAAACCACTTTCAAGTATCTAAACGCCACTTCATGCCGTCGTTCCACTTAACATATAGAAAATACCTTTTGTTAGATAATGATGTCATCGCGAAAGCGAAATGTACGATTTTACCGGTTTATCGCTGCATAGCGAACAAATTTTACTACCCACTGGATCGAATTTATTCGACGAAGTTTTCTTAATAACCTTCGCAGTAGATGATTTGTAATTAACAAGTTGTTTACCACTGTTAGAGATTATTTCGCAAATTATTTTTTCCCCGTTTTTTTTTTTTTCATATTAGGTATACGAAATTTTAATGCTCGATCTGATTTCATAAACTTACGCTTGTATCCAGATTTATCTGGTATTGTATAAAGTGTTCGTCGAGTGTCTGAAAATAAAAATACATATATATGTAGGTACATATGAACATTCGCTTTAACTCGAATGTTTAGTAACCAGTAACCCACCTGTGATTTACATTGAATATGCCAATATCCAATGTAGTTATCTTATGTATTAATGTACACACAATCATACCAAACAGTAAGCAGATACTGCACATAAAAATATATCCATGAACGAATGTGACTTGATATTATTTATGCTCTATAACAGGATGTACTGAAGCTAATATTTCGTTCATCACTTTATGTTGCAGCAAGCATTTAATCAAATTTGGACCATTAAAACATAGATTATGGATTCATGCTAATGAAGATGTATTCGAAAAAACTAAAAGTAGGATGGCGGCCATTGAATTAGAGCAAAGGAAAAATTGGTAAATATTTCAATTCTGCGTATTCTCCATTTACCTAACTCTGTCCTCTTGACAAGTGTTGGGTACTTATGCTTTATTTATACTATTTACTGATAAGGACAACTTGATTAGGAATGCCTGTTCTGTGGAGTTCTATTTCTATGATAATTAGCTGTGTTTAATTGAATATACTGTTATGAGATATTGGAGTTCATCTTATATTTCATCTGTGTCTGTTCTCCTTTTTTTTTGAAGAAATTAAAAAAAAATTTCAAAACAAGAAATAGCCTCGTAAATAAAGCCGAAAAAAAGGCCTATACGGAAAAGTTGATTGGCTAGCTGAATTTTGTTATACTGGTCCATTTTGATGTCCTAAACACGAATCCGAATAGTCCCCACCTCGGTCCATATCTTCCCAAATATTGATCCGAGTGTAGAATGGGTGTATAAAAGTCGATCTACATCAGATTTCCTTCAACAAAATGTTTTATGTGTGTCATTTTTTTCCGAAACTAAAAAATTATTTGCTCCACTCGATACTGACCAAAATCCATAAAATTTGGGAAATATGTTTCGATTGGCGAGCCATTCAATATTCTGGAATGGGGATAGCCTCGTGTCAAAATTCAGATGTGTCCAAATTTAGGGGGAGGTGCTGCTAATGGGTTAAAATTGCAGAAATTGTTCCTTTTTGAGCCAATTGATAGGCAATCCAAAGTTGTATAATATATCCAAAAATCAGCGTCCTAGGTCAATTAGGAGGGAAGATATGAGGAGTTTTCCCTGTTTTGACTTTGAAAAAAGGCTGTTCTTCCCCTATCTCCTCTCCAAATTGAGGTAGGAATTTGAAATTTAGTATCTAGGCTTAGTGGGGGCTATGCATGTGGCTTTTCATATCCATTGCGCCTCCGTACAGTCCAGAAATGTGGTTGTTGCTTGTTTTTTTTTATTTATCAAGTTTGTTCTTCGCTTATCTTTTCCCCCTTCCCGATTAATTAATTTCCAATGAATTAGATGAAAACTATTTACTTTTCTTCTAATGGTATGTTCCGTTTAAAATTTTGAAAATTATATGGTCTTTTACTAATTTTCTACAATTTCATTGCGTAAGAACAAAATTATTGTTTTCCAAAGGTATGGTATGATATCTTCATTTTAGTTTTTTTTTTTTTTCACAGAAAAAAACTGTTGACATTTGTATCGTTGTCTTAATTACGTTGAGATATTTAACGATATGGTTTTTTGTAAAAGAATCCGGATAATAGCATTTTTATGGAAATTTTAAATTCACATAAGTCAAAAATGTACGATACCGATTAGGCGACCACCAACGACATTCTACCATAAAATTAGCTATTTATGAAAAAAAAAAAAAAAACTGGCTGGCGATAGTCTGATCCATGAGCCAATACCACCCTTCATACTAACGACGTGTGACATCCCAAATCTCGACAGTCAAAGTGTAGGAGACCTTATAAAAATGGTAGTACATTAGGCCGATAGGTGCTCAACTGCTCATGGGCATCGAAATGGTCTTATACGAGTGTAACTTGAAGAGAGCAGGTGTAGGCCTGAGTAAATGTGTGAAGTAAAAGTATATTCATTGTAGATATAATAACCCAGAAGACTAACCCGAGGGTTGCGTGCAGAATCAGGATTAGTAAAAGGAAACCAGGGGAAGAAGAGAGACTGATAGCGAGATCAAGGTGCGCGATGCATATGTGATGGTGGTTTTCTTTTCACATCTGTCGCCTTTTTAATCAGGTTTTAATTGTATCATCTGCCCATTTTTTTCTTGTATCGGCTATACTGTGGTATGAGATGCCTGTAGATGCAGCATGGATGCTGTGTACTGTTTCCCTGTACATTGACCTCATAATGCATGCTGCTGGAGGTGTATTCAGGTAGACGTACGCGTTCACATAAACTGTTCAATATTTTTACTTCGTTTTAAGGGTACTCGTCATCGATGAGAGGGAAAGAACATAGAAAATAACGATGTAGATAGTAGAAATACGTATAGGTAAAGGTAGAAAAGGTACTAAGTATATTTTAGTTATCTTATATTTACTTTATTGTCGTTTCGTTTACCTATCGGTTCAATTTGTGATTTACTTCATTCTTTTTTTTCTTCAAACAGATGCCGTGAAATTGACTGGAATGTCACATCCGGAATTAATCGCAAAGTGAGAATAGATCGAAGTACTAAGCAACCTCAAGTTGTATTTACTGCTGAAACACCGTCCGCTATTGTCTCAACAGCGAAAATTACCAATACTGTGCCGATACTTAATCGTAACTCGAAATTAGCACCTTCTAAAGATAATTTTGATAATAGACTTCATAAAACTACGCCAGAGTCCTCATCGCAACCGCCTTCACTGTCGTCATCGCTCTCGATAACCAAAGGGACGTCTAATACTTCTACCAAAGCTAAGAATACTAGAACTAAGCAAACGAACGCAGCCCTTAATGCTACCAGTACCAATAATCCGGCTATTATGAAAAGACCTCTTAAGTAAGTATGATCTTATAAGAAATAGTTTGACAAACATACCGTGTAGACATAATTTTGGCATTTTTTATTATTGAACCGAGGCCAAATGAATATGTCAAGATTTTTTAAATTTCCAACGAAGGATTTCTCCTGACTTAATTTTGCTTACTTTTCTATGTTGCAGAGAACGTATTATTCATATGTTAGCGATCAGACCGCATAAAAAATTAGAATTATTTGCTGCTCTTCGAAAAGGTTAGTGTAATTAATTTGCACTTGGTAAAAAGACTGATGGTCTTCATTCAGTAGCGTATATGAGGATGAGTTTTAGTCAAGAATTGATAACTGATTGAAATTTATATTCATAGATGGCCTTCGTGAAAGTGATAAATCACATTTAATGCATACCTTAGTATCAGTTTCCACTCTACGGGATAATACGTATCAGTTATTAAGGCATGTGTGGAACGATATTCAAGAAGACTGGCCCTTTTACACGGAACAAGAAAGGCAACAGATGAAGAGGTCGGTTTTATTACATTTAAGCAACCTACTTTTAAGTGTATTATATAACGCTGATATAAATAGGAAAATGAAGGCTGCTTCAGGTAGACGCTTCTAACCTTTAATTTCTACATCGCGGTATGCAATAAATTGGTTAAGTGGAATGAGCTGATCTGGGATGTGAGATGAATGACCGATTTGATGTTCTGGACCTTTTTTTATCGCTATAATGGATGTGCTCAACAACAAGAATGGTAGTTGATGGTTTCAACATGAACCTTTTTTCCAAAATACGTATAAGATTATCCCTTCATCTATCGCTTTGGTATTTGGTCGCACCCTGGAGGTGTCCTCCAATGGTGCAACTTTTGCAGGGATTGTATTTTGAATAAGAGCACAATTTCAGAATATTTTACTAAATTAATGTAAGAATTTGTCTTTCTTCCTATGATTTTGTCGCATCGTTTGAAAATAAATCGCATGCGCTCACGAAATTTATTAATGAATATCACATAGATTAATTTTTAGCTTTTTCTTATTTTTCAAGTTTGTGGCACACATGGACACTGAAAAACCTAGATGGAAATCTTCTAAGGAGTGAAGGGATTGCATTTTAGTGTTCCACTTGTTTTTTTTCCTGTAGAAGTGCTGTTTACTAATTCCAGCTCGACGTTCATTGGTCAGAAGTAGTCAGAAGTTATTCTTCTCTAGATAGAAATCCTGAAGAATCTACGTCTCATCTATGTCTTGAGATCTTGACCAATCAGAATTGTGAACAAGTTCCTAACGGAGAAGTTTCGAATAACTTTGGACAAAAAATTTCACTAATCCCCGTACCGCTGTACCCACTGATTTCTATTTTGGTGTTTCAGTGTCTATAGTCACATATAACGTTTCTTCAAATTGAGCTAGGAAAATAAAATGTGGTATACCTATTATAGAATCATAGAAAAATCATGATATAGCGCTCTTTTTTTCATTTTATGAATAGGCAATTCACATATTTCCTTTACTTTATAAAAATTTGGCTCAAAAACTTCAAAAAGAGAAGTATTGCCTTGCTTTTTTTCTATTTTTACTTCTCTCGACGGGTAACTTTGAAAATGTATTGAAAAAATCTTCCCCTCATCGCATTCTTCGATTTCGAGTAATGTGATGGAAGATACAAAAATTTCAAATCCAGAAAATTTGTTGTTAGAACTCAATCACTCGTAGGTTGAAAATCTTTGAAAAAACAGTAACCTTGAAAATGCCTCGTTACGTAAATATAATTTTGATTTCGAAAATTACAACGAATTTTTTCATCATGAAATTAAAAAAAAGATTCATGTCATCAAGACTTGTATGTACCACTGAAATAAATGTAGGTATTTATTTATTTACAATATGATCGGTTTTCAAATTTGTTCTGATTATGCCGGTTCTTCACCGTGATAATGTCTCGACTATTGATCAATTTTAGATTTTTTGTTCTTCAAGTTTTTCACATAGAAAAAAATTTATTATTGTTTTTCATTCTGATAAGTGAAGTTGATCGTACTATCTTCACACTACTCTTGAATATGTTTATGCATATGCGCTTCTCGTTGATGTGTAATACTTCTCAGTTTTATCTCAATTTTTTAGAACTTTTATCAAAGGGAAGGAAAAGATGGTTGTCTATTTTCTGTTAAAAATATATAAAGTAAGCACTTGAAACTTGAAAAGATATGTAGCTATTTCAGTCAATCACTCTGCTATTTCCTCAAACGAATCTGACGAAACAACGCTACAAGAAAAGAGAAAAATGAAATTTTTTCCAGTACAGCTAGATACGATAAATATCTACGATATGTTTTTCAAACGAAGTGGTTACTGAGTGTAAATTCGTGGTAAATTGAGAGCGATTAAATTGCGTTGATGTCACGCGGTTTTAATAAGAGCTTTTCATAAGCATCGATATTCTTTATAGTATACGTAGTGTGTGCGAGTACGAGTGTTAGATGACGTAGGAAATTCGTCAACGATTATTTAACACTCACGTACCGTGTGTGTACGTCGCATCAGTTGTAGTAAAGTTTTTGTGTCTACATAACACAGCGTTACTGACGCATAAAATGTATCTATAAAGGTATATGGAGCTTTACTAGCGCAGGAGGCGCATAATTGATGAAAAAAACGGTACAAACGATAGTGCTAATTGTGCACTTGTTTATGCATACAATACTAATACTTCTTAATGTTTCTTTAATTGCAGGAATAAACCTCAAAATTTAACTCCGCCCAGTAGTGATAGTGGCATATCAGTAGGTTCGAATCAATCTCCTAACAGCAGCTCATTTTCTTCCGGAGATAAATCTCCGTCGTGCCAATATAAAAGGCCTGGATATTTTCACGGTGTCGATGGCCTGCAAACCAAACGACACAGAATATCGCATTATAATAGGCCAAATAAAACTCCTGGCTGTGAAGAAAACTTACAGATATCTCCTAGTAGAATAACAAACTGCTTCGACGAAGCCATCGAGAAATCTGGACTGTTTAATACCGCTGTGAAAAATCCTCCTTTGAGGCCTAACTACAGATATTGTAAATCCACTCCCATAGATGTTGATCATTCAAAGTCGTCAAATCAATTTAATGCTGCTAAAAGAGTTCCTGATCGTAGTGCCATAAATAGCAGTGGCAGAAGTACCATATTATGTTCTTCTAACAAAGACGATACCAAAGATCTTAATATTATACCACATTCGGATATGTATAATAGTATGTCTAAAATGGGCGAATCTGAAGCATTGTCCTGTAAAGACGTTAGTCAAATTAAAAATGAGCTGTCCGATAGACAATCTCCTATTAGTAAATCTTCTAGTAACGAATTTAGTAATACGTTCGCATCTTCGAAAAATACCACGTCGAGAAATTCTACTTCTAGTTCCGTATCACCGTTACCATTAAAAATGTCTCAGATGGTGTTGCCTGACGATAATACCGAGATTGATTATGAAAAGTGAGTATAGGCGAATATTTTCTCTTGAATTTTAATCATTTAGGTACTCAACATACTGGCGAATTTACTTAAACGAAATGTTTGTCCAAATGTAATTATTCTCTGGCGGTTTTCTCTTATTTTTCTTAATTTTTCAAACTTCTAGTAATTGAGTGTCATGTTTTATGATCTTGGTCATTTCATAGTTTTTTGATTTTAGTTAATTTAATGGATTTTTATATTTTATAACTGCTTTACCTACATTCTAAAAGTATCTTGCTCTTGTTACGATGAATTTTTTTATTTAAACATTTTTGTATATTTCTTACATTTACGACTCTCTTGATAAATCGTTTTCAAAGTGTTACATAAATAATAGTTTTTCAAGACTCGATGTATGGTCGTAAACAAATTCTACGATCATTATACATGTATTGTGAAATAAGAAATAACGAGGTTCAATACTTTTGTTTTAGTGAATACACTACCATTACAAATTTAGATCAACGTAGAAAATATAAGGCTGATTTTACCTCCATATTCGGAGAATACCAAATGCTGGACGAAAAAGTGAGTGCAGTATCTACTATGTTTGCTGAATTAGGAGAATCACTCAAACGATGCGAGAAAGGAAGTAACGAATTCAGAGTGAGTACTTTTTACGAATTTTAAATACCGATGAAATGTGAAATGAAGTCGTAACAATCGACCAATAATGTTCCATAATTGCAGAGAATAGAAAGAGAAATTTTCTCCAAATATCAAGAAGTTAAAGAAGATGAAAACTATCAAATAATGAAACGACGTTGGGAATTTCTGTACACCGTGTTATCTCATATTAAACAATTGGTGAGCGAATATGATGAAAAATTTAGCAAAATTGATGATTTATAAAGTCATTTTAAGAAATTTTTTTTTACCATTTGTATGGTTGTTTTGTGTTTTAAGAGCAACCATTTGTTTTTCAGTGTTTTACATCACTTTCGGTTTTGTTTTTTTTTTTTACATTTTACTATGTAAATATTCTTTTATAACTTTCATATTTCTTGTATGTCTGAATTTCGACTATCTTTTGTTACTTGAATTAAAATATTGAATTCTAATGAAATTTTGATGTGCATGTCGAAGAAAATAATGAGAGTAGATGATTATACGAGAAAGAACTAAGTAAACTTGTTTTAAATGTTTTGTACAATTATTTTATCAGTTGTTTTTTGAATATATTTACCACATGAGATTTTAAAGATTAGAATTATTGTGTCGCCTATGTATTTCTTTGTGATCGGCATTTTTGATGATTAATTGAAGAATATCTTGCCGTATAGCATTAACAGTTCTATTTTTGAAAAATACACCAGAGGCCGGCTAATAAGGTGATAGCTAATACTGCACGATGAGTATCCAAGTAGGTATCAGTGGTGTTTCGTTTTATGACTCGTGATTAACTGGAACCAGCGTATTTAGTCAATGTATCTAAGATACAATTCAATGTAAGGTGGTTTGGTGCAACAACCAACCTTATAAAGTGCAGGTATCAGTTTTATTCATATTCCCCGCTTGTTATGCACAGAAAGGTCGAAAATTTCTTTTTATTATCTTATTCAATTCTGTTACTTTTTCATCAGCCAATTTCATTGTGTGTGTTATTTTTCAAAATAACACACAGTCGATAAAACCATTTTAACTCTACTTAACACCCTTTAATATGTACGAAAATGCGAAGTTATCAAATGGAATTATAAAAAAAAACCATTTCAGTATCAGAATTTCGCATTTGGTACTCCTAAATCACAGTACTACCATTATGGCAGTTTATGCAGGATAAACAAGTTACAACCTGCTTCATAATGTCACTGAATGTAGATTTTTCACTACATAACGATGATTTGGCAACCCAAGAGGATTAAAACAATACGGAATGTCAACATTTACTATTACTGAAAATCTGTTCAAACGTTAACCGACACAAAATGGCACGTGCGATTAAATTTGACGTTGATTACGAAACAATGGTAGGTAGACCATTGTTTTCGAGTTATTCACACTCAAAATTTACTATATCCAACCTTACCTTAAAACTTTAAATGCTCATGGCTGTCCTCCAAAAAGACCTGTAGAGCAGCAGTTTGCGGCATTCATCATTTCTCATCGAGGTCTACCCACATAAAAAAATTAGAAAAATCCCCAAGCCACCCTACAACTTTGCGTAATAACTAACATGGAATGACCCTATAGGTAGACGTACCTTGTACCTTCACTGAAAATAAATATGAACCAATACAATGAAAAACTAGAAGCACAATTTCTTAATGGAATTAGTGAGAATTGATCGATCTTGAAAAAAATCTATGCAGGTAGAAAATAATATTTTTAAATAGACAATAATATTTTACAAACTGGAAATAGTCGTAAGTAATAAACTTGAAAAATTTTCTATATTACAACGTACAATTGAATAGTAAGGATCAGTTTTTAAAATTTTGATTAATCAATTGGAAGCGAAATCAAAATCGGTGAGCTTTTCGTTTTTCTTTGGGCCTTTTGCGGTCTCAAAGGCTGCGTTAAAATAATCTTAATGAAGGGAATTATAACAGTGCAGTGTAACAGTGGAAAATGGCTTCAAGATGAACATCAATACTGATTTTTGATTAAAATCCAATTTTAATTGATTTCAAAATTATTTGATTCGTAGCATTTTTGGTACGAGAGAAAATGATAATGAATTTGATTTTGTAAGCTAAGGTATAGCTTTAACATCAATCTAGATCGAAATAAATGTTTTGTATTAGAATAAGGAATTTAATGTTGTATACTTATGAATCAGACTAATTTTTCGTCAATCTTTGTTTTGTTGAATTTGAAAACGATCATTTTTTTAGTTTTTGAAAAATCAATATTTAATGCCACCGAACCAAGCTGCAAAATTTCAAACACTGATATTTTTAACGATATTGGTAGAAGGGACATGATTCGGCATCCCATTTTTAAGGAATAAGAATACTACTCGCATAGTAATGGATGTGTCCTACTATCAACTCCTAGATTTCATTTATGCAGCCAAAAATTATTAACAAAATCATGCAAAATGCCATTTTACAGCTAACAAGAAATAAAGGTATTAGAATAATAATAATAGTACATCTCCAATAAAACAAACTTCTTCCATGGGCGCTAATTGGATGGATTGATATCATTGACTAGAGCACTCCTAGTGACCATTTTATGAAAACTTGTTGAGAAAAAAACATCGATTGATAAACTGGTTCGATTTCGATATAATGACAGTATTCGAATAGTCATAGTAAAACTACTTGATGATTCCATTCATTATCAATTTTAATTCGTGCGTAATTTTATCAAAAGTTTCATTTTTTACCAACGTATACTCGTTTAATTCAAGTGTTGACTATTCACATATATTATTTTGTACGACTGATGTAATTAGTCATAAAACCATGATATAATTCGCAATTCTAATGAATATATAATTTTCTACAGTGTAGCAAATACATTGGTGATATTCATTATTACCAATGTTAAAGTTGTTCGAGAAATGTTAGATGGAATTAGATGATGGATGCCCTAGATGAGGAACAAGTGGTCAACGTGTTGATGAGCTTACAGAGTGTCGATGGTAAGTGATTTTGATGAAATATCTAAGTAGCCCAATTTATTTTGTTGCACTTTTAATACGACACTATTAAACATGAGTAAGTTTCATCGTATCAAATAATGCCCCATCGAATTTTTTCTCCAACATTAAATTAATTTTCAGTCGCTCTCCATCTTCTATGGAAACACGCGAGGCCAAGTTTTCATGTTTTTAGGAGAGTGAAAATAACGTTGATGTTCAAGGGTGTTTTAAAGGCGACCAATAAAATTTTTCCCACGTTTTTCTTATTCGTAGAAATACTTAGGGGTTTGATACTGTAAATTCCTATGTTCCTATGGTTACTCGTAAACAAACCATGAAGTGAATAAATTGCTTTTTTGCTGACGACACGCATTTCAAATTAATAATAGGAAAAATGATAGATAATATCTTAATTGTATTTACAACCATTTTCGAGTCGCTTTTTGGTCTGGTTAAAAAATTAACCAAAGATAAGATAGGTAATGTTGTAATTGCGATGTAGGTAAACAAGTTGCTCTGTGCTGTGAATCGAATATCGTACTACGTGGTTTAATAACGTTTCACTTCACTACAAACGAGTTGAACGTAAAGTGCTGAAGTATTGACAACTGAACAGAAAATGAATTCAAATGATGGAATGTTTTGAAATGATTCCCAAATTATCGCCCAGATAATTCACATAAGGAAGACGAACGATATAAAGTCTATTAGTTCGGCATATGACAGGGGTATGAGCGCGCCCCATTTTTTTTTCAAACGAAACAACCTAAAGATCATTTTGAGCTATGTTACCCTAAATAAAAATTGACCTTACTTACAAAATGGTGGCCATTTTGATTGACAGGTTACCTGAAATTTTATATGTATGGTTATAACTCGAAAATATCGGACTCAAAAAAAAAAATTATGGAACAAAAAATGTTCTCCATAAAATTTAGAATATTTTTAATGTCTGCGTGTGGAAAACAATCACGTCATAGCGATTTTCACTTAGTTGATTATTGGTTATCTAGTCTGGCATATGGGTGAAAAAAACTAGTCCCTTTCTCTGCTAACCAAATATAACATGGTTCATATGAAGGGGCACATTTCGAGGAGTATTTTGAGCTCGGTTCGCAAAAGTCAAAGTGGACAGAACTTCTAAAGTGGTGGCCGTTTATGATTTCAGATGAGCCGAAATTTCACATTTAAGCCAATTACTCAAAAACAGCCAAACTTGCGAGGATAAAAATTATAGATTACAAAATGAATAGGTCATTTACAAAACCGCATAAGTCACCAATTGTTCGATTTTCACTTTTTGATTGATTTTAATGTAATTTTTCCGTCCGGATTCAATGGAAACATTACCACAATTTTTAAGGCCATTTTCAGGTCTAAAAAAGCAGATTCCATCACAAAACATCATAAGTCCAACTTTAAAATTTTAGATTTCAAGTGTTTTTTTTTTTTTTTTTTTTTTTTTTTTTTTTACATCGAAATGGAAGTACATATCTTGATGTTCGAATTTTAGTATCTATGTATTTTTCTTTACACCTAAATGATATCTCACTGATGTTCATACTTCAGTTTTTACGTTTTTTTTCCTTTTAATCCAAAAGTATATCGTAATGATGTTAATTCATCTTTTTTACGTTTTTTACGTTTTTTGTTCCAAATAAACTTTCCACCCCATACCATCCATCGATTTCCCATGTTTTTACAAGTCAAAAGTTCGATGATTTACAAAACGACTTTAAACAGGTCACTTGCATCGTAAGCAATTATTCAACCACAACCAATGAAGCAGTCAGGTTAGTTGGATCCAGATAAACATTTTAGAGTAGGTATTATGGTCCATTTCAGTCGAGAAGGGACTAAATATGCTCAATTTTGCAATTCAAATTCCCATTTTCAAAATGCATTTTTCCGCTTAATTCTATTGAAATCCTGCAATCAAAATGAGGTAATAATAAAAATCACCAATCACTGAAATGATAACAGGAATATGGGTTATTTCATGAATGTTTTGGCTAAATAAAGAACAAATACACTAAATTTCACATTTTGGGATCCAACTTGAAGACTATCAAACTTATAATGAAATTTATTTGACTTTTTCTAATTGGACGCTAAAATGTAAAATTTCAGTTTACCTGTCAATCAAAATGACCGCTATTTTGTAAGTCAAGCCAACTTTGATTTTGGGTAACATTGCTCAAAATGTTCTATAAAAGGCTAGGATGTCTCATTAAGGAAAAAACATGTAGCAGAGGGTATGCGGGAGAAGGGAGGTGCACTCTTATTCCGGCCGTATATCAGACTATAAGTGAAAAAGGTGTGGGTGCTTGTCAGATTTTCTTTTGGGGTAGCAAGAGAAAATTCTAAAGAAAGATGTTTTAAACTTTTATGCAAAAATTGAAGAATATGTAACCTAAGCGAAATTTTTGAAAAATTTTGAGGTAAATAGTTTAAAAAATGGAATTTTTGACACATTTTTTAGCTTGAGTGGTCGAATTTTACTGTTTTTTGTGAATATGAAGAAACTTTCAAGTGATGTACTTCAGGTTCAAATGCATATCACAGTTAAAAATAGTATACCCTGTAGACTTCCATTGCCGAAAATTTATAAATTTTCGTGAAAATTGCGGAAACTTAAAGTGAAGAAACTTATCGGTAAATTATCGAGAATTTATGCGGAAACTTACACCAGAAAGTTTTACTGACAAGCATAAGCAACCAAACGAAATTTGAACGTGTAGACACAGTATTAGTTCATTTTTTTTAAATGAGATTTTCACAAAAATGGGTTCTACGAGATAAGCCACATGTTGTGTGAAAACTACAAGACCAAATCTATCACTATTCCTGAAATAAACGCTTGGTAAAATCGAATTTTCAATGTTTTTTTTTTTTTTTTTTTTTTTTTTTTTTTTTTTTAACTGACTGTGTAAGTTCACAAATAGAAAAAACAATTTCTAATTCGTATTCAGTTAGTCAAATTACTTGAATGTAAACCCTCTTTGCGATCATTATACTTGGATTTTCGATATTTATTATTTGGCCTCGATTCCAGTATACCAAAGCAATTTTTTTCAGATGATCAAACAAAAAATTCAAAATTTAAAATTCGCGTAAAATTGTCGTGTGAGGTATCTGGACGACAATAATTTGACTCAACCTACTAAGTCTCAGGGTTAGTTTTCCAAAACCTACTAAGTTCATTTTTTCTATTTTGGTGCTACGGACATTGAAATGTTACAAAACCCAATATTTTTATATACGTCATCTCAGGGAGACCTCCTCTTTCCAGCAATGTATTTTTTTTGTAACATGAAAATTGAGGGTGTTACAGCTTTTTACTCCTCCTGTAAAATAGCCCTACTTCTATCTCCACATTTTGAAAATCCTCATTTTGAAACAAAATTAACAGAGCAGCTTTTGAATCAGTATCGTTTACTGTTTATCATTTGAAAGTGTATCCATTCGTTAATTATCAATTAAAAATCAGTTCTTTTGACATACTACGCTCATTAACGTCAAACATAGGTTAAGATTGAGTTTTACTGAAATACGTAGGTATCACTTCATCTGTAGCAAAAGCACCTGCATTTTTTGGGACAGATACCATTTGTACAAAAATTTTGCGTGTATTACTTCGCTTTAAAATGGTAAATTTTACGTTTGGATGAAAATTCATTTGAATAGATACGTTAACAGTTCAACAGTACACATACTTATTAAAAGGTGATTTAACTTTTATATTTTGTGCCAAATATGACCGTGATTGTTGTTTTTTTTAGTGAGCAACAAAGTTAACATGTTTATTGGTAAATCTCAAGAGGTTTACGTGTGCAGGTTGGTGATTTACTCGAGAGGTCTACCATTAACGAGAGGGGAACCGCAATGTGTTTAAATATTTTCAATGTCCCTTCCTATTCTCACGATATGTGATGTTAGATTTAGTTTTCAAATTTGTTTCGTTGCGCAGTAGCGAAAAATTTTTGTGCATTGAACGAGGAAATATTAAGACCTAATGTGTTCGCGTGAATAATAAACAATCCCTCTATCATTTGTTAGGAATGCCTTTTTTATAGAATTTTTCCTTTAGATTGCTTTGCTTGACAACCAAATTGATCAAACATTTGGTTAACCTTCCTTTTCAATGCTCATCGACCAGGCTTTCGTATGAGAATTTCGTTACACCGCATGAATATTACATCGTTTGTGTAGGTTTTTTTTTAGTGTGAAAAATTTTAAAACAATTATTACAGTTGAGCATTTTCTCATTTTTTGATAAATTTTTACTATAGTTACAAAAGTTGTTAGAAACTATTGCATAATAGCTTGCTCTTCCCTTATTTCGATGAAACTTGAAGTTTTCAGAACAAAGATTTTTCTTCACATTTCGGGAATAGTTTTTTGGACAACAAACTAAGAGTTTTCATCAATAAGAGGTTTATAAGAGGTTTGCGTAGATCACGTGGAGGGTGTGTGAAATCTCTTCGAAATTCCAGTTTTTACACCATGCCTACTCTGGAATTACTTTACGACAAAAATTGTTCAGTATTTTTTTGTTTTACTGCGAATTTTCTACAAACCTATACATTCAACATTTTTTCATATACGAGTCATTTGGTAAAGAGTTCATAGATTTTAAAAATCCAACATAAAGCTCATCCTTAAAATATAAATGAATCAATTTTGTCCTTGGATACAATTTTTTTGAGTGGAATAGCCACCCCTTTTACCTCCCTCATTATTACGAAAATTGTTTACACTGATGGCGCCGTCTCTCAAAATTCAAACCTTCCAAATTGAGTTATATTTGTAAAACATTCTCGATTCTTTTATTCATAATGTTTTAAAATATTACTACTGAATTCTTAGAATCAGGCCCATGCGCAAGGAGAAATTCTAGGAGTTGAAATCCTACACATAGCCTCCCAAAAAAATGAATTTCTATAGAAAATAGGACTATCAAGTCCAAAAAATTGTGTAAGTGACTCAAATACCTCCAAAAATGCAGTTTTTGATGTTTAAAACATAATTTTTCCAAAACCTTCGCCCTCGCTCAACTAAGGCGTATGTATTGTTGACAGACACGTTGAATTCAAGTGTTTTTAGGCAACGAAAATTTGAAGCCAGATCTAAGTTAGTCAATTGCAATGGTGACACAACACTAGGGATGGTAGAGACTCCTCCCCCCCTATCCTTCGAACAATCCTGCGCACGGGCCTACTTGGAATAGAATAAAAAATTAAGCTAACAGCTGGAGGCAGTTGAAAGCTACGAAAAATCTTTAATTTTTTTATTGGGAATCGAGCTGCATTAAAACGTATTTGTCAAAACAACTGTGTTTTTGTCTCAAAATCTGGCCAAGAAAATGATACTTAATTTTTTCACGCAAAAATTTATTCCGATTTTGCAAAATTTTCGCTTTCACTTCTCCTGGGCTGTATATTTATATTTTAATGTCCGAAATATTTCAGTAACCCCCCCCCCTCCAAATAAAGCACTAAAAATTATTCGCCATATGGCATCGGTATGTACCGAGTTTGCCCCGTAAAATTTTCAAAGACAATCTGCCCCTGTTTATGCTAAGCCACTGAAATGAACCTCATTGTGTAAGGGAAGCAAGGGGTTATATCTATTCTAGAATTTTTTCAAAAGTAAAATTCGTTGTTTATAAAATGTCTGTTTTGATGAATAATTAAGGCTAGCTTCATCTGCATTGCGTTGCGTGTCGCGTCTTGTCAGAATCAGCAAAGCGATTTTTTTCTCACAACAAACGACAAACTTCGATTTTTGGACTTTAAGCACTCTACAAAAAATAGTGTAGAATTTAATTGCTTTTAGTTTCTGTTTTTTTGAAAATAATCATATCTAAAAATTTCAGAGATGCCTTAGTGTCAGGAAACCTTCCTAAATCCATTACTCAATGAAAACATAAAAAGGCTGGCCATTTAAGGGTGGCACCCGAGTAAGAGCGAACAAGCGAGAAATTCATAGGACACGTAAACGCAAGTGCTTACCTACAATGCACATACCTTATACCTATTCAGTGTAGTAAAGTTGCGTAGGTATTCGTCAAAATACCTATTATTATTATAGCATGAGACTCGAACCCAAACATCTAACTTGCGTGGAGTTGCTAACAGTAGGATTCGTTTAGTTCGATGTGGGTTGTTTATTGGTTGAAGTGAAAATTCAAAAAGAATGGGGGATGGTTCAAGGAGAGCTCGCCGTTGGCTAAAATATTTATTCCGTTTACTCTCCTCTTTTTATTTACTTTCCTCGTACATTTTTTGGTCTGCCCTTTTGTATGATTTTTACCATAGTATTGGTGATGCGCATTTTAATTATAATTTTATTCGCGGAGTGTCTTATTGAAAAAACAAAAAGGTCCGTCTTTTTTTCGTACACAATTTTGATCGGATTTATAAATTTTAAAGGTAATTAGGCTTCGTCAATAGTGACGATGTGGCAGTAATTAGCGCGTAGTGAATTTTTTTATTGTAGTTCGGCAGATTTACGATGGCTAGGCTTAATTTTACGCGTGACGTGTGTTTTGTAAAGCGTTTACAATGGTGTTTGATCAAATGTCGTCGAATAAATTGACATCTGTTTGAACAAAAAAAAAAATGGAGTTGAATGCTTGGACCCTGGTCGAACAAGATGGCGAACATGTTTTACATAATTCAAATAATATGATGCATGGTAATTTAATGCATTCAGTGCAGAATCCTACCTCTGAATGTGGTCTTATGTCGATAGACGTTTGTCAAGAAAATTCATCTAGGAATATTAATCGTATTGTTATCGATAGAAGAATGAATAGTCAAGGTTTGTAATTTTCATATAGACTCCACTCCTGCTTACATTGGCATCAACAATACTTCTTTAAAGTACAGATAAAATCACTGCCTTCAGCTTTATCAACTTGATAAGCTAGCTTGGTTTACGTAGCATTTATGTACTTACTCGAAACGATTTCGTAATTGTTTGCATCCTCGTATGTATGACATAATTGAGAAGCTCTTTTACATCGCTATCTCTTTCCTTGTACGGGTACAAAGTGGTACCATTCGTGCCATATTGATAGAAAATTATCAACTCATACCATTTTGTGTTTAAAGAATCTGAAATTTTGAGCTACATACGTTCATTTAGAACTAGTAATGTTTAGAACATTGTTGTTATGAGCTTGAGATGAGCTTATTTCGTTACATTGTATGTTTGTGAAGTCAATTCGTACGTATTAGTGTATGTTTTAACAACGGATATCGTCGTCTTTAGAAACATGTACTTGGTACATGTATTTCAAAAAGAAGTTGAATGGTGGTTCGTTGGCTTATGTAAAGTTCACTCAGGTCAAACTCCAAAGTGAAATGTGAGTACCGGGAAGTAATTAAAAACTTTTAACTCCGTGAATTTTGAAATTCTCATATTTTTGTGTACCTATACTTCGTGTGAAGAATTTCCAGTTTTAGAAGAATGCGTTTCAGTAGCTTACAAAATCACAAGTTATGTTTGTACTCTGTAGGTATCAAATTTTACTACCCTACGTACCTACTACCTACATGAACGACAGAATAGTTTAAGAGTTATAGAGGCTACGCAATGAACACGAGTTCAAAGGTAGAAAAATCCCCTTTCATAGTCACAAATTAATTAGGCTCCATCTACCCAAAAAGCACGAGAAACAATGCATATATAAAATAATTTTAGTTTTTTTTCAAAGTTGCAGAGGGGTAGTGAAAAAATGTTGCGAAATGACGTCAAATGAACATGAGAAAAATTTTGCACCTCCAATTTGACCCTTACTTTTTTTTTGGAATGCTTCAACAACTTGCTTATATACACTCAGCGAATCAGATTGAATTTGTGAGGCTTAGTTTTTTTACTAGGCTCATCCATATTTTAGTTTAAAACTTCAAAATCTACATGGAAAATTGGAAAATTTTTTTTTCTTCTTTCGATTTTTTTGGTGCTAACGTATCATAGTAGGCTTCATGGGACCAAAAAAAAATTCGCGATTTTTTTTACTTTTTAGGGGTTTTAAAACCATGTTTAAAAATGAAACAAATCGAATATTTCAAATTTTTTTGAAGTGAAAAAGCAAAAAAAAAAATACTTTCATTTGATTTTATTCCATTTCTGAATAGAATTTTGAAGTTCCTGAAAAGCAAAAATAAATACGCCCTCTCTGCTAATGCAATGAAGAGAAAATCCTGCGACATTCTATCTTCAACAGCTCCTGTCTCCATTTCTATTTCTGTACGATATTTTTTGAAATGTTGTGGTAGATTTGAGCGAAATGTTTGGCATTTAGTTGAATGGTACATATTTTTAAATTAAATAAATAAATAATTCATTCAAAGAAAAACTGCGCATGTACTGGTGTGTGCAAAATCATGCAAAATATTTGTTATTAAAAAAAAAAAAAAAAAAGAAATACAAACATGGAGGAAATGTAATTAGCAAGGCAAAATTTTTGCAAAAACGATATACCAGTATAAAAAAAATTTCTTTCTGTTTCGCGAACTACTTACATTTCAAGATCAGAAATTTATGACGAATTTCATTTTTTTATTCGTTGCATAAGAAGAGTGAGGTACTTATTAATTTGAAAAATTGTGTATCTTATTAGAACTTTAATACAAGAAGGAAATCTGATTTTGACCGCATTCAGTCGAAATGCGGGCAGTTTTATTTAATTAATACCTCGCTTATTGTTTTATAATAAAAAATATCAACCCCCATCCCTGTACATTCATGTACAGCAGTCATTGGTTCTTGTACGTGCTGCCTAGGCTTGAATGCAAGTGTAACAAGTAAATACACCACATTCCCCCTCCCCCTCGAAGTGATCATATAAGCCTTCTTAATTTTTTTGGTCTCATGTGGTTTACCATGACACGTTAGATGGTTGAAAGTTAGGTTCCTCACGAAGGTAATCTGAAGGATAAGGTTCAGAAATGCGAGTACATTCTAGTCAAATTAGCATCAAATAACAGATTGATTTATGGCTAAAAATTTTTTTCATAGGATGTGGTGCAACTCCTCCAGTACTCGTTTTTTTTTTTTTTTAATATATATATGCATCCTAAACACCTTTTTTTTTTATTTATTTTTTGAAATAACTTCATTTTAATCACGATACAAAAAAAGTCAAGCCAAAAAATGTAGCTGATCAAATTTCTGATAAAAAAGGTTGGTGGTTCGATGTCGTACCTCACACTATGACGAAAACTTCATGTTGAACATGATATTAGCAGTTCGTATGCAAAAGACGCTCTTTTCAAACTCATTCTGCAGTATTCCTGTTAATTTTTGAGGAAAATTTATGTTGGATCTTTTGTGTTGTAAATTTGACCTATTTTTTTTTTTTGATTTTTTTCTGTATATTGGTTTGGAATGAAGTTATTAGAAATAAACGTATTTTGAGTGTATAAATGGGGAGATGCTGTACTCCGAATTTGTTCGATTTCAGACATGTTGGTTGTTTACTACAATCATGTGAAAAATTTTTTAGCTATAAATCAGTCCTTCATTTGTCATTTTTGGCGCTAATTAGACTGGACTAGTATACCAGTTCACGAAAATATTTTGATTAGTTTGTTGAAATTTTGAAAAATTGTGCTATGTATATTTTCTTAGTTGTTCTATTGACTAAAAAAAATGTGGTACTTCGATGATTTTATCTGTAAGAGCGTGTAATCCTCATGTTTTCTTTAGATTTTTTTAATGTTGTGATCTTGCCTTATGCCATGAACTGCGGACATAAAACGACCGACAGAATGAGAAAAAATTATAGCAATTTTTTACCTGAATAATTTTTTTGAAAACTTATTCTGCGGGTAGTTAAACCCTAACTAGTTAAAATTTTAAGTTCATACATATATTTACTTATTTTAGTTTCACATATACTTTGTGTGTAACCATCCATTTATTCTCTTTTAAAAATCAAAGTATATTTCTATTCGTAGTCATTCGACTAAGAAATAAAAATACATTTACTATACCTAATTTTTCAAAATGATATCATTTCCTTATTTTGAAATTTTGTTGTACCAGTAATTTCTTTCCTTAATCAACCGAATCCGTCAATTTTTTCTGCGCTCTTTAAAATTCAAGTCGTTAAAACATTGTTTCAAATCTTTCTTTATAATAAATAGCAGAATATCGTATTGAAAAAAGATGAATTTTTTACATGCTACCACGTGTTTTTATTGTAAAATGAATTCACAATGAATACGTTCTGCTCATCCTTTTTTATAACCTATAACAGATTATGTAAGAGACAATCAGAAAAATTTCACTTACTAATTTGTTATAAATGAAAATGTTTCTTGAAATTTTCAGGATCACAAAATATTAGATTTAAAATAGAAGCACTGCAGTTTATATCTCAACGTTAAACATTCACGATTTGTTCTGAGTTTTAATGTGTTCATTTCTCCGCGAAACTTTGTACTAAGCATTTTGCCTATGCGTATGTAATAACTGCTCTGAGCTTATTCTATAACAATGCCTTGCGATAAGATCGAAATATGAATGGATGTTTAGGTTTTCTCTTTTTATCAACTGCACGCCGGCCAAGAAAACCATTTTTGATAAAATATTTAGAAATCCATTTACATTTTATCGTTAGTATTGTTAAAAGGTGCAAAAATGTGGTCTCACTTTTAAGTTTGGACAACTTTACAGAGGTTTGCTGTGACCGAATATTTATTCAAATTGAATTTTTCGCTCTATATTTCCAAGAAACATTTTGGTACCTGCATTGAAGTTTTGTTTTCATGAAAATCCCTCCAATGTGAACCAAACTCCCAGTGTGTTTAAAATTTTTAAAAAGTTGGTGCGTGGCTTGGTAACTTTATTTTCCGAAGCCTTTCACCTGTTGAAGTGAGGGTAAAACTTGAAACATGAGCAATGCGAATGACATACAAAGGTATAATGAAACAGTTATACCTCGGAGTGTACTGTTGCAAAAAATTTAATTTTATAATGTTTCACAAAAACGAATAAAATGCCTACAGATAGATATAAATTAAGCTGAAAAATTTTCTATCGTGTTTATAATTTTGATACAGGGTTTCTTCAATGTGCAAAAAAAAACAAGGAAAATAAGAACCCATCTTCATGAAAAATACATCATGTATGAGCGTATCTGTGCAATACCTCCTACCAATCAAATGTTTACCTGTCGGTAGGTTGTAGGCCGGTAAGTCAGCAATTAGTGGGGGTAGGGAGTTAAAATCTCGTTGAACAGCTGTTACATCAAGCCAATTTCCTCACTTTAGAGAGTATGAGTTTCGTGTAGAATTTTTAAACTTTCTTTCAAGGGGATGTTCAGTATCAGATAGAAATTGTTTTATTTTTAGATACAACGCTGAACGACGATGTTCCATTATTCCTCCCCACCCCTCCAAAAATTTCTCAACAGGGTTCAGGTGGTTGGATTTTTTGGCGAGCTACTGGGACCTTTCCAAATACTGCTCTATGGAGAAACCTTCGTCATAAATTTTGTTCCATTTCAGTAGCTTTGAAGCTCAATTTCCGCAGACTGGTAGGAACCACTGCGTTGAGATTTTTAAGAGTGAAAACAAAGTGAGAGGTGTAACTTCGGGTTTTGTTCGCACACTCTTTAGATGAAATTATTTTATTACTGGCGCAGTTAGATGCACCTTTCCTGTGTGCACATCTTCGAAGAAAAATCTTCCACAGGACTGCGTATATGCAGGGTATTCTCATAATGTAAGATCAGTGATCCACATCTATTATAAGCTATCAGACGAACTGTTGAGTTATTCCATGTCTTGTATGCTACATTCTAGGTTCGTGCTGACTGTGGCTTTCAATAAACAGTTGGCATTTACGATGTAAGTAGTATTGAACTGTTGATGTGAAAAATTCGCAGTATAATACGCCTTATTACGGGAAGTGGACCGACTAGAAACAAATACCTAATCACATAATGGTTTCATTGTCGGATTATTTCCTCATTTTAAAACTCATTTCAATCGATCTGTAGAAAATGTTTCCTAAGTAAAATGTGATTGTGTTATAAAGAAAGTGGAATTGCGTTATATAAGGGTTTTCAGAAAAATATTTATTGCTGTTAAACGAGGTGTTTTGTTGTTCATATTCATTACTACTTATTACCCGTAAAAATTGAACAATGTTATCGAAAGTGTTTCTTTTGCGCCCAGTGGTGTATTTGGTAATTTTTTTCTTATTTATTTTTTCTGAGCTTGATTTTTTACGAAGGTGGATTGGACCATTTAAACGATTACAGCATACGAATAGGGGTAAGTATTCTTTACATGATTATTAGTCTGATATTATTGTAATCATATTCCTAAAAATTTGTATGTATTCGTAAATAATCTGTGTACGTGCGGACTTACAATAATGATTCTGTCCATTCAACATAATCTGATTCGTTCGCTTAATTATATGTAGATCAAGTAAGAAAAAGATGTTGCAGAGTTTCTCAAGTCACTGGACTAATTTTATTGTGTATTGGCGGACGACGAAAAATACGTGTTTTCTAATAAGTTTGTAGGTATTTAAAGTTTCTGTTGAAAGTGGCTCTGATTGTCGCAATGCAACCTTTTAAAGTTCTTGATAGCCTACATAAGCCTGTTTATAGCTTGTATCAAGTTAGAAAGGATTTTTCTATCCAACTCCTGTTTAAATTATCAGCTATCGCAATCTTACCCTACAATTGAACATATTTTATACGATGTGTAGTATGTAAATGTACCCAATGGCACCACTTTTGAAAGTAAATTATAGAGAAAAAAGCCTTACCTTCTTTCATTTAATTCAGTGTACTATATAAAAATTATTATTTTTTTAGGAATTACCTCTGCAATCGAAATTGGTGGTGATTTTCTTTCAATTTTTTACTTTATTGAATTTTGGTTTGCAATCACTGAAAAACTGAAATTGAAATGTCCATGCGCAGGATTATTCCAGGATGGGGGGCGGGGGATTTTTTATAATCGTGCCATTGTTTTGATTAGATTACCTCTGAGCTAAATTCAACTTTCGATGCTTGCAAATACTGAAATGCAATTTATATTCATGCTCGAACAAAGCGAGAGCAAAATTTTTTGAAAAAATTATATTTTCAACAATTAAAAACTTTACTTTTGCCAACATCCCTGAATAGGGACCTAAAATAAAATTATCGCCGCAGGTCCCGAAGTGAGCTAGTATGATACTGTGTTCAATGTAAAGTCGAAATATATTTAAGGGATATAATTTAATATTAACACTGTAATGTAATATTTTACTTATGTAAATACCTACTATTGTTTCCATGTCCATTTACTTAACTTTATTTCATTAGTTGAACAAAAGCATATTTTTTTCGTAGTATTTGCCTGGTCCCATATGCCGAAAGAGAACGAAGACTTCTTGATTTATACCTCAAATTGCAAAATCCCAAAAACGGATGTTTTTAATGATAAGATATTAGAATTAGTGGACTATTCTTATTATGATTCTTTGAAGCAACCAACCTGCCATTATGAGCAAGATGAGTATAGACCAACATTAATTGGTGAGTTTAAATAAAAAAAAAAACAATCCATATTGATGTATCAGCTGTCATTTTTAGATTAATGTACCGTTAGACTCTGGTCAGTGGTGTTGATTTATGAGGCTTCATCCTTGTCTGATAGCAAAATAGTTTCGAACAGTAGCATAACTCCTTTTGGCAAAGGAGAGAGGGTTGCTAAGAATTTATACTGAAAATTAAAAAATATATATTATCCAGAGGAAGCGAAAGCAAAAATTTGGCTCAATTTTGAGGATAAGGGGTTGGAAGATGAGCATTTTGGCGTATTTTTAATTGTAAGCATTGAATGATAAATTTTACCATTTTTCACTTTTTTCTTGTAAAAATACATTTTTAGGCAAAAAATTGCTCGGGTAGGTGTACGCTTAAACCCAAACACCGCCTCCGTATTTACACCACTGGTTTTGAAATCCCCATATATTCATGTCGATTTTTACATCATATCGTCCATTATGGGCGATGTCATTTTTTACATGATATTGTCGTTGTTATAAACCGATAGGGATGTAATTTTTAAGGATTTTTGGTTATTTTTAGACATCTTATTGGCTAATGAGTATTGTTTACTTTTTTTTCAAGTGACAAACTGAATACAACGGACTATAAGATTGATGATGAAATGCAAAGTAGTGTAGAGAAGACTAGCACTCCCACACTGTATTATATCTCCAAACGTACAGATTGTATCCCGTTTCATTTAACTTGGCACCTGAAAGAAAGCAAACCAATGCTCATTAACCAATACGATGGCTGAAAACTTTTAAATCAAAGCATTCTCGTGGTTAATGAATGTTTTGTTTGGTTTTTTTTTTCAAGAGCCAACTTGAATGAAACTGCGTACAGTTCATGTATAGCGCTAATATAGTAATGCTTCCAAGAAATCACTGAAATCATAATTAAAGCGATTTTGTAGTAGTGGCATTGCAACCCCTGCGCTCATTCGGTGGTAAATGATATAACGAATCTCAGCATTCAAGTTTATGCAGCATAGCTACCCAGCAATGGGAGTATTAGTCTTTTATATACTATTTTAGTGAAATGGTTGAAACCAGAGGTGGATAAATTCAGAGTTGCAGGCTCGCAGAAAAGAGCCGAAGAAATTGAAAGAATATGATTCAAAATCGGATTTACTTTAGATTCATTTTTTTTTACAAATCATCTGACAAAGAATGTAGATTCTTGTCCTTAAATTTCTAACACATACTCTTAAATTCTTCCTTTGTTGGTTATAAATTATTATTGTTATGCAAATTATACATTTTTGAGGTGTTTAAATTGAAATCAATTTGAAGAAAAGCAGTTTTTACCAATATTTGAGAAAAGAATCTTGAATTGTAAAATGAGCCGAGAACAGAGCCGTAGCAATAAAAATTAATGAGGTAGGATCTACCTCGAAAATACCAACTAGGTACATGTGAGGCCGAAAATTTGAAAAAGCAAAGCACCAACAATCAAAAAATTGGATAATTTTCATTTTCGACTTATTTGGACTCTGTTTCTAAAAAAATACGGTTCCTTAATTTATACCTAAGATTGATGGGAACCATAAGCGCACTCGGAACCTTTTTTTGCAGAACGGTAAAATTAAAAAAAAAAAATATATAGTACATCTTTTTAAACGCTTATTAACATATTCAAAAACTGAGATGGCGTTATTTCTTAAACTTGAGAAAAATTTCAGTTTCCAAGAAAATGCAATTATTCATTTTCAACGTTAAAAATCGGTGCAATAGAGTATACTAGGCTGATTTCAATTTTTCAGAAATTTTTGCGTCGCGCAAGTAGGTACGAGCTGAAATACTTGGTTTTGTTATTCAAAATACCCTCATAAATGCATAAAGTACACTAACGCAATTTAATGTAATAATATTTTTAGCTATTATAGTAATACGAAGATAAAAATCGGTTTTATTTTGATTTTATGCAGATTAATTTTTTCTTCGAGTTTACAAATTAACCCCATCTCAATTTTTGGATATGATGATAAGCATAAAAAGATGTGCAATATATATATATATTTTTTTTTCAGAATTTTTTCGTGTAGACTACATAAAAAACATACAATTTTTTAGTTTTTACAGCCAATTTTATACTTGAAAAAATGGCAACATGAATTTCTACATTATTTTTAAAAACCGCGTTAATTGGTCTGCAGTTCGAAAAAAGTTGAATCGCTTACGGTATTGCCGAGAAATTCACGTTTAAAATTTACAATTTTTAGGCTCATGTATAGAAACTAAAGATAGAAATCTACTGGTCCAGCGGTGAAGGGATGGCGGTTTAGAGTTGCGTAAAGTCTTGAGGACCTCTGAATCAAAAATTTCCATAATTCCCTTACCACTGTACCCGCATGTCAAAATTTTAAACACTGATCTTCCTTTAGAAACCAACCATGGAGCTGCGGTTTGCGCCGTTAGTGTTCTTTTATCGTGGTTACGTGGTCTACCATTATTAAAAATTTGGTCAATTCTTTTTTTTTTTTCACGAATTTGACCATCTCTTTAGGGATGCTAAATAATACTTTTATTATTAATATATCTTGATATTTGATTTTCAAGTCATATTATTTTATTAATAATAAATTATTAATGCATTGTTTTCTGTATTTCTCCACTAGAATCGCTGTAGTGCAGCAATCCTATTGGTCGAGTACAGTTGAGTCATTTATTCAGCTATTTGCGACATCTTTTTTGTAAGGGTGCTTAATGCAATCCTAGCGTTTCTTTTTAGAATTATTCTATTAATAATTTTGTATTATTTAGCATTTCTAGATCTCTGCTTAAACTTAAATTTACCTGATCTGTAAATTTTGTTAGGATTTGGCCTATTTCCTGGTTAAAATGACTGTAAACTCACTATTTTCTGAAATATTATTGTAGCTTCAGACCAAAACAATATTTTTGTTTTGACAAACGCGACGCAGTATTATATTGTTGACGATAATGACACTCTACAATGTTCGTATACGCCATTTTGGAAGAATAAACCTGATGACAAAGATGCTGAGTAAGGGGTTAGAATTATAAATCTTTATATGAGTATACAAAGTTATTATTGAATATAAAATCAATCATATATTAAGGCTACCGCACATTTAATTTGATAATTTTTTTATTATAAAAAAATACCAAATAATTCTACGATTTAGTTGAATGTTTTGACATGATTATGTAATCTTACAGATTTGGGGAAACCATCACTTTTTTGAATTCAGTTACTATTCCTCCAGCAACAGAATTTATTAAAGTCTTGTGCTTTTCAAATGATAAGCTAGTATATGAAGATTATTTTGCATTTGTACCAAAGAAACGCGTGCTTCCTATTTTTTTCAAACCAAAAGTAAATGTCTTAATATTTGGAGTGGACTCTCTTTCAAGGGGCAATTTCTATCGTCAGATGCCGCAAACGGCGAATATTCTAAAAAAATTGGATTTTGTTGAATATTTTGGATACAATAAAGTCGGTGACAACACGTATCCTAATTTAATACCATTTATCACGGGTAAGACGCCTAGAGAATTAGAATCGATGTGTTCATTTAACACATCATTGTATTTTGACCGATGCCCTTTTATTTGGAAAAAGTATCAGAATGATCATGCAACTGCCTTTGCTGAAGAACAAACCTGGATGAGTATATTTACATATTATGGTCAGCATGGCTTTATAAATTCACCTACAGATTATTACTACTACACGTTTGAAAAACAAATAGTTCGTAGCATAGCGCATAGTTGGTATGGTCTACCTGGCATATGTTACGGATCTAAACGGTCTATTGAAATATTTCTCAAGTACTGTACTAGTTTGATGTCCGCTTTGCAAGATACACCATTATTTGGATTTTTCTTTTCATGTTCCATCAGTCACGATTATTTAAATTTACCTCATTTGAGCGATTCGGATTATATGCAATTGTTCGCTGATGCACAGAAGCTGGGCTGGACCGAAAATTCGATTATCATATTCATGGCTGATCACGGCCTAAGAATGGGAGATATCCTTAAAATAAAGGAAGGCCACTTTGAATCGAGATTACCCATGTTTGCAGTACATTTTCCGAAATGGTTTTCTCAGAAATATACGTCGGCTTATTCCAGTTTTGTTTCTAATTCAAAACGCCTAACAACTCACTTTGATGCTTATGAGATGCTCAGCGATTTGGCAGACTTGGATAATAATCTCTCTGATGATGTTATAAGTCGTAGAACCGAAGAACTGAATCAATTAACCGAAATGCCGAGGGGTATAAGTTTATTTTTGCCAATATCGGAGACTAGAAACTGTCAGAAGGCAGGTATAGCACCAATATACTGCGCATGTATCGTTAGCAAAGGTCCTGTAACTGATGTCAATGTAATTCAACGGGTAGCCAATTTCTTGGTCTCCAGTATCAATAAAAAATTAACGAAATTTTCGAAGTGTGCAAAGCTTTCGGTTGATGTTATTTTAGAAATGACATATGTGGAATTAGATAAAGATGATTTTATTCAGACGATTGTGCAACTCGCTCCAGGACAAGGCCGTTTTCAAGGCATGGTGAAAATTTTAAAAACAGGGGGTGAAGATCAAATGGTAATCGGCGGAGATATTATTCGATTGAATGGGCTTGCTGATCAAAGTTCGTGTATCAATGTCGCTGAAATAAAATTATTTTGTTATTGTAAATAAAATTCAATTGTTTCATTAAGAGTTGTACGTACTTTTATGTGCTCTCATTTCTTTTGTTTTAAAAATATCTAATATGCAATTAGTTTTCGTGGACAGAAAAATCATAGATATAAATTTATTAACCTGAATGGGCAATTCCTCTGCTTAGCTACCTAATGGCTGCTCAGCCGTGCAGTTTGTTTTTTAAATTCATTCGAATGAAACGTGACAAGGGTGTCATCGGCCACCGTTTAGAGGGTGTTTACAGCCATTATCATGCGTATGTATGAAAACATGATCCCATAGTTGATACAAATTACGATTACAAGCGCGAATTATACCTCGCGTGCGTTCCAGTCTGTTTACCACATAAACGTTTATTTTTTCAGGTTTTAAAATGCAATAAATTTTATACCCATTCCCTAGCTGTTTTTCTACTTTTAATCTTTTGTAATAACATTTTCGTTACATGTTATTGTCTTACTAAAATGTTTATTACATGTAGGTAACTGTTAAACCATGCGCAGAACTTTATAAAACCTTTTCATCTGAACACCTGTATTTTAGGTCAGTACAATAAGGACTAGCGAGTTTCAATTATTTATGTGTTTTTCGAAAGTTAAAAAAGGGTGGTGAAAAAAATATGAGAAACTACATCAGCTGAACATAACAAAAATTTGGAGTTTCTGATTTGACTCTTGACCCGACCCAAGCTGCCTTAAAATTTCAGAATTTACCTAGAAATCGAAATAATGTAGTTTTACTTTTTTGAATTTTTAGTAACAATAGGCCTATGTCATTGCGAACCATGTACGTAAATTGAAAATATTTCTAGGGGAGTAAAATTTAAGAAATCTGGCAGTTAAATTTTTCAAACCTGAAAAATTTGTCGACAGACATACCATTATTTTTCAAAGATTTTTCTCACACTAAATTATGTACATACTATACTTTCATCATTCTTCAAGTTTTGTTCTTATGCTTAGCAAGTTAGTACGATGAAATTTTTTTCGTTTTAAAAAACGGAACACACTCGAAATTTTTACCATGTTCATTTGAAGTAATTTCCCAATTTTTTTCGTTTCTCCATTTCTACATTCAAAAAAACCTAAAATTGAAACACCCTTCTAAACACCTCCCCTTAACGCTCGGTCAACATTTTGTTTAACTCGTTTAGCTAATTTTCAAATTTATAACTATTTTTGGTTTTGTAACTTTTGCCAAACTGACGTGCACGTTTTTAAAGAAATTTTTGAATTTTTATTTTCGTTAAAATGTTTTGTAGCTACGACGATGTTTTTTTGTTTGACAAAACAGCCCTGTTGCGAAAAATTTTCGCAAAAATTGTCAACTTTCGTAAATGAGTATAGATTACAATTTTAATTATGTTTAGGAATTTAAAATAAATTTTTTTTTATTAATAATTTAGTTTGTTTGTTATTTTAATATCCTTCCCAACGGAACCAACATGGCTGAAATTTCTTCAAAATGGCAAAAATTCCGATTGAGCGTTTTTTCAAGTGGATTCAACTGTTCCATTAGTTCAAATTAACATTATTCCTTGAAATAAATGACTGATAATTTTTTATTTGCAATCTTAAAAACGAGAAAATAACACAAAATTTATTTTACGGAAAATCTCTGCCTTTTACAAAAAAAAGTATGCAATGAAAAAAAACGCAAAATGCGAAGTTCCATCTTAAGATTAAAATGCTTTTTTGAAAGCGAACAACGTTTTTTATTTCATTAATTTGAACTAAACAACATTCATAAATTGTTCGGTTCTACCATCATCGGGTATCAGGCGTTCTTTTTAAATGAATGTTTTTGATATAATGATACAGACCTTTGATTACAAATTTATAATGAAAGATACAGACGATATGGTAACATTTACTGTTTTACACGTTGTGCTGTTAGTAGGAAAAAGAAGTATAATTTATGTTTGTGCATATGCATGTGTTCATATGAATGATTTTTTTATGTTCGCAGAAGAACGTAATGATTACGTCGGTGGAATTGATAACGAATCTCTGGATTTTAGCCAGTTGGAAGATTTCATCAATAACGAAACTGATTCAGACCCGTCGTAAGCAAAACAATACATGATTATGTATTTACCTCAAGAACTGAAAACTTGAACAAATGTTTTTTTTTTTTGAAGATATTTTGGTGATACGTTGTCTCACGATAGTGCACCTTCTCAACATTTATCTACAAATGTGAATGGAGTTCTTGGCAGTGTAGATCAAACCGCCGTTAATCGTACCTCTCATCAGCCGCATTCAACTCAAACTTCCCATCAACATCATTTGTTAAATAAAAACCAAGTCGTTCCTGCTAATATATCGGCTATCGCATATAATAACTCCATACAAAATATATCTCTTGACTCATCATATACTTACGCTCATTCTCAGTAAGTATACATTTTAAGTATCTACATTAGGGTGAAGTGAAAAAAAAAACATATCTCGGATTTTGAACAAACTTATGAAAGTAGTTGACTTCAAGTTGAAAAACTACCATACAAAATGTTGTGCCACTCAAAGAGTGGTAGAGCTATGGGCCCTTAAAGTAGGGTTATTTTCGTTATTTAAACTCCCTAAAAATGGTGTTTGAGCCTGGTCACAGAACTAAAAAGATGCAATTGGTGTTTTTGCGTCCACCTAGTGAATTTTTGGTTCAATCCGAGAACACTTTTAGCCCTTTATCAGGTGGTTGAAAAGTTTTTGTTAAGTTGATGTAATAGAATTAAATGAAACGTTGAAATAATTATTTCAACTCCATAGATCATTATCCGTAATACAATTGTTGGAAGTTATTTAATGAACCGTACATTCCATAATTTTTCCCCTGTAAAAGGTCCTCTAGAAATTCATCCTGACCTTTTTTTATCAAGTTTCTACTTCGTAGTATACTACCACCCATCGGATAAGAAACAGGCATGTTTTTTAGGGCTCGAGTTAAAATTTTAGTATTAAATTCACATTGTGTTTTATATGCATTTCAACCAATTACCAACTTATGTTATTCAAGTTTTTAAGTTAGGGGAGGAGGTAATAAAAAGGCACTTGTAATAAGTAAATTAGTGTTTTTGTTTTTTTTTAATTATTTGAATGTTAATGTTTCACAATCTCGTACGTGTATTGTAATATACTGATATGTTACAGTCACCGTTTACCTGAAAGTCCACCTGATTCGGGATCAGAGCCTCCATATTCACCTCCTGATGGTAATTTGTAAATTTTTTAGTTTATTATTCTTATTTATTCGAAAAAGCGTTGCCATTTATTTTTTGTGCTTTTAGTCCAAAAATCTACAAATGGTACCAATATCCAAGAAATTTTGTTACAAACTAATGACTCAAATACAACCAGCGGTTTGGTCAGCTTACCTTATGTCAAATCCCCATTGCAACATACCATTCAGATGCAAAATTCATGCGGGGAAACAATTTTACTTCAACATTCCACCATTCTCACTCCTTTGCTTACCCAACAACAACAGCAACAACAACAGAATCAGACTCAGAATGTATTAGCATCCCCCGTATCTCCAAGTAAAAAACTTTTTCTCTTAGAAATTTTTATTTTAGCCTGTGCTATGACACTAGTGATTACCTTTGAAACTGGCATACTTTTATAGATTTATCGAACAGGGAAGGATGTAAATCTACCCAGCACAATAATTTAACTAACGGCGATACGCCTCCTTATCTTAACCTTCATAATCGCGCTAAGAAGAGAAAACTTTCGCAAGATGCAACGAGTGTTCATGTGAAACAAGAACCTGGTAAATTGAATTCGCTTATTTATAACCTGGCGAAGTGTTACGGCTTTTCAACTAAAGTGTGTCATTTGAAATTTAAAAGAGTTATCAGTAGATGCTGCATCTAGTCATGCTTCCACATTAGTCGCTTCACAATCTTCAGACACCTCCAAGGATGACGATTACGGGTACTCCGATGGAAACAGTAACGGCCCTGGCTCTGTTAATAATGATTCCGGAGTTTATCTTGATTCTAGTTTTCAATGTATAAGGTTCCAGCCATTTCAGCAGAGTTTGTGGCATGCTTTGTGTGACCAGAATTTGAAAGAGTTGTAAGTATTTCGATACCACTGAAAAGGGACTGTGTTAGTCGAGGATTTTTTTTTTATAAACGTGATTTTGTTCCACATTCAGGCCGGTTCCTCATTATCGTGTGGATGCTGATAAAGGGTTTAATTTTTCTAACGCTGATGACGCATTTGTTTGCCAGAAGAAGAATCATTTTCAAGTACCTACCATTGTCCTACTTTCAATGGACTACTGTTATTAATTATTTATTGATTTTATGAACTTCCTTTCAGATAACTTGCCATGCTCAATTAGAAGGCGAAGCTCAGTTTGTAAAAACTGGTAAAGGTATACGTAAAATTTCCAGTTTCCATTTGCATTTCTACGGCGTTAAAGTGGAATCGCCCACACAGACTATCAAAGTTGAACAATCTCAGAGCGATCGTAGCAAAAAAGCTTTTCATCCTGTGTTGTGTGTATAAGTTTCTGATTTATCGGCGGTGCTATAAAGCATGCCTTTAATATTGGTTCTCATTATTTTAGAATTGATCTGAGATCAGATCAGGTAACGAAGGTTACCGTAGGACGATTGCATTTCAGCGAAACAACGTCGAATAATATGAGAAAAAAAGGTAAACCTAATCCAGACCAACGATATTTCTACTTAGTCGTCGGCTTACATGCTCATTGTAACGATAGTACCGATTACCCCATAGTTTCTCATTCTTCAGAGAAAATTATTGTCCGGGTGAGTGACTTGATTGTCGATCGTTGAGATTTTGACTTATTAAGTAACCTATAATAATAACCAAACTGATTAGGCTTCAAATCCGGGACAATTTGAAAATGACGTCGAATTATGCTGGCAACGAGGTAGCTCTCCTGAATCAGTGTTTCATGCGGGGAGAGTTGGGATCAATACTGACAGACCTGATGAAGCTTTGGTTGTACATGGTAACGTTAAAGTTACCGGGCATATTATGAAACCCAGCGATTGTCGAATTAAAACCAATATATTAAAGGTAGGATGTTGAAATAGCTTTACCTCGTACCTTTTTTAAACGTTATCTTAAAACAACATAGAAATAAGAATAATCAATTTTTAATTGATTTTGATACGTTGTAGTGTGACCATAAAGAACAACTTCGTAACATACAGCAGCTTAACGTAGTTAAGTTTACCTACTCTCCAGAGTTTTCATCTCATTTTGGACTTGTTAATAATCAAGATACGGGTATTATAGCCCAGGAAGTGATAAAAATTTTACCAGAGGCAGTAACCAACGCTGGAAGCATTGTGCTGCCCGATGGAACTAAATTTGAAAATTTTTTATTAGTTGATAAGGTAAACTGTTCATTTTTTTCTTAACATATCAAATTCACAGAAAATTTGGTATATCAAGAATTTATTTCACATAGGAACGAATTTATATGGAAAATGTGGGTGCAGTCAAAGAATTATGTAAAGTTACTGATAATCTAGAGACTAGAATTGACGAACTTGAACGTATGAACAGAAAATTGGTTAGGCTGAGAAGGCACGAGAGTATGAAATCAACGTCTTCTTATTCTACTGGTAACTTAGATTTAATTGTACTCGAAATTGTTAATTCATCTTGGAAATGGCGAAATATTTAAATAGAATGTTCTCGTATAGTTCTGAGCGGTAAAAGTAGAAGTAATTCGAATATATCCGGAAAACATGAAATTTCCTCGTGTGCGGATTTAAATTTATGCTCAAATCATTATTTGCAAGCCATAATCATCATTCTTGTATTCGTTATTGCTGTATGGTAAGTATTTATTGGTTTTTGTTCTTGTTTTCTTTTCACAACAAGGCAGTGAATGAAACTGACATGTTATTCTTGAATCCTACAGTTTGGCTTCCATAGCTACGTTGTACTTTTTAGAATTCAGAAATGCATACACTGCAAATTTATCATCTTATTTAAGCAAGTAAGTGCACCAATCGTGTAATATATACTGTATACACAGTCTGTACTATTTAAATTGAGCTCTAATCACTGTGAATAAAAACGTAATAAATCAGTCACATTGCTAGGAATCTGCTCGATGTTTATATGATTTCTTGCAATTCCATTGATTTATTATGTTTTACTCGTAACGCATGGTAAGAGCTCAATTTAATGGACAAATAGACAAAAAAGTTTCTGTGTGCGTGGTATTTATCTGCATCATATCTCTCAGACAGATTGAATGAATGATACCATTCATACGAAAACAGTTTTCATCTAGATATGCTTTTAATAAGAAATTACTATTCAGTTTAAAATAAATGTAAATATGAAATAATAGAAAAAGTCCCAAGAGTAGAGAGATTTATAATAATGGAAGAGGAAAAAATTGTGGAAAAACGTTTTTATTAGTCGATTGGTTTCAAGCCTTGCTCATAAGCAATCTAAGCGTAGAAATGTAATAGTTACTTCAAAGGGTACTGGTGGATAAAATAGGCGAATCAGCCTCAGAACTGAAAATTGAAACTAACCGATGAAATTTAGTTTTCATAGTCTGAAAACCTTGTGATAAAAATTTTGGACTTCTACCGCTTTTCTACCCCTTGTCATGTACCAAACCATACTTTTTTGACTATTTTTGCGATTTTTCAACTGATTTTGTTTCAAATTTGCGTTAATGGTACGTAAACGACATATAGGAGAAGTCAGCTCCACTGTATTCTTCTTCCACCTACCGAATCAGCGTTTAAGTCGTGTATTTATTACCAGCAGGTGTTCCGAAATACAGGGAATAATAGGATAATAAAAGGGCAAGAAAATAATAACCCTTCGATAACAAAGAAAAATCCCAAACCCAATTCAACTCAACGGAAAGTTCACACAACAATAGATTGTGAGATACAAAATAAATAACTATTCCTGCTTGCCTGTACTGAGGAATTCAGAGCCCAAATCGAGTTTTCTACTTAAAGTTTCAAGGAGGCAGTTCTGGACAAATTCTGTTTTATGTGTCTAGTCTCTATGTATGAGATGATATTTTTTTCGGAGTTTTAAAAGTAGTGCAAAAACTCGAAAACCCATTTTTCTACAATGTTTTTCGCTCATAGAATATCAGTTTTTGGTTAAAATTTTTTCCCCTAATACGTATACTCCAAAATACCTATTTGTGCACCACTTGCGCGGTTTTCTTTTCATTTAGTTTCTTTTTCGTAATTTTTGAAATTTTAATTGAGGTAAATTAATGAAACACATAACTCACAATTTTTAATTTTATTTTTTTTTACTCAACTTCTGATGGAAATTGTTGTACGATAAAATTAACAATATATTCGCGTTCAGCTGTTCAAACTACCCCTATATACATCATTGGCACAATAAAAGTATTCAAGTTTCAAAAATTCATATTTTCATCTGAAATTTTTTTCTGTTCATATACCCTTGAGTTAAATTAGCACACTCACAGTATAGGTAAACATTTACCCTAAAAAATAACATTAAGTAGGGGAAAGTGAAACAATAAGCTGAATTTTTTAATACTAGTTTGTTTTCCAAGTTAATCGATTATTGAGTGATAATACTCTGGTGTGAAATTTCTAGTGAAAAATTAAATCGTTTACGGAACCAATGGTCAGTCAATACCTCTCCTCAATGGAGCTTGATTATGCAATCAAATGAATTTACCCGACATAATATTACCGATTCAAAATTAATACATCACATGCCAAATAAATTACGAAGTAAAGATCGTCAAACGTCGTCGTTCAGTTATCAACCTAGTGTCAGTGATCATTCATTGGATTCTGATTCCTTTGCGGCCGCCAATTCCAATCAAAAAATTACCAAAAAGTATGTTCGATTAAAACTGTAATCTAGAATCAATCATGTACTGTATTTTTTAATTTTTTATGATAAAATTTGTAGTAAATTGAAGCCGTCTTTGCAAGTAAATAATTCACCCCAGCATTTAAACGTGGATGACAAAAGAGGAGAGAATTACGCAGCTAATGACTTTTTACCTACAGCTCTAGGTAGACCTTCTCATTGTAATTCGATATTTTCCTCTCACAATTCTTTACTCCATTATTGGGATACACCTTCTCTGTGCCAAGTAACCAATTTTCTTATTTACTTCTTTAATTATTTGTATAATTCAGAATTTAACCCGAATATATTACTCGCTGAAAATTTTTTCCAACAGTCATTTTGTTGTTTTCCTGGTGTATTTCACAACTCGGGTGACGAAAATGATCAAAGTTCGCAAGATTCAGTAAAACCCAAATTACAAGATTCAGGCCATGTTTCAACTGATTTCATTGGTGAGTGAAATATAATATCGCCTCATTGTTTTTGTTCTTCTTAACTGCATGGCTCCAATAAAATTGTTATGAATTGTAGCCAATGTTGGGCAAATGACCCCTGCAGCGAATACCCTCGAAGATACACAGATTATATCCGGTCTTGGGTATACTTCAAAAGATTTCATTTCCGGATTAGGACAAGATCAGCATTTCGATAAAAAAGTAGGGTGCAATTTAAAACTAAAAGTTTATTTAGTTCATGATATAACTTTTCTTTTTTCTTTGTGTTTAGGAATCTAAAATGAAACCATTAACTGGGAATAAAAACTCCATCGAATTATTAGGCATCCAAAGAAGGCGACGATATGCAGCCGAATCCTGGTCAAGTAATGGCTTCCTGAGTGAAGATCAATATCAAAGTAGATAAAAATTCTCATTGTACATAATAAACAATGTTACGCTTTTCATCGACTTTATCATACAATAAATTAAAATCAAATTTCACAGAAGGCATCAACGACGGAATAACTGTCAGTGTACACGGATCTACTTTTAATCAAACCATCAACTCTTCTTATTGTAACATCGAAAATCCTCATTTTAACCAATGCAAATACGGATCAGCTGCCAATATAAGTTACATTATTCCCCTTAGTAAATATTTGTCAGATAATCATATTTATCTTATTTTTCAGTGAGTATAATTTAAATGTCATCAATTGTTACTATAGAGCTCGTTTTAAAGCGATTAAACTAATTGTTGAAGTTTATAGGTTTTCAAAATTATCCAAATTTCAAAAAGTGACACGTTGTTTCGATGGTACTAAAACCTCCAACGTTGAATGTCCTGCTAAAAATCTGGATATTTACTGGATGAAGAATGACAAAAATGGTCACGAAATACCAAATGAGCCAATGAAGAATTTCTCCCGCACAGACGCTTATTTTTACGTAGATATTTCCAACTCTTTGGTGCTTTTGGAGAGATTTCGCGTACATCTAGATAGTTTTACAAATTTGGTGAGTTGTTTTGAAAGTGTAGAACTTATTGAAAAAGTTAATTTATTAATGACTTGTCTTGGTGTAGGACATCTGTGAAGTTTCGGAGGATAAATTAGGAACTTCGTATTTGGAATACAATTTTTATTTTTTGCGTCATTGTGAAGAATGAAACATTATTATTAATGGCAGAAACCACACCTACTGTTTTGTTGTTATTGTTTTTAGTCAAGTTTTTAGTTGATGTAGTAAAGCGATTTTTTATTTACAGTATTACAATCAAGTGTATGAGATTGTGAATAATATTTATTCGCTTGAATGTACAATTATACACGGTTAGTAATGCAAAATGTAAATCTTCTTTGAAACATATTTTTATTTCTTTTTTAATTTTCCATCCAAGTTGTATCTTATTTATATACCAAATAGTAAATGTTGAAATAATACTGGACTTATTTCTTTATGGAAAGAATTTTTAATACTAATGTTCTTATTGTAGTATTGCAGTTAAGGCGAGGCTCCAAGTTGCAAAGGTAGCACCACGTGGCATACCCAATCTCCTCGGTAGTATTTTTTAGGCAAATGAATTTTTCGATTTTTTCTCGTTTGAGAGTTGATAATCAGAAAGAATTAAGCAAAATATAAAGAATGCAAAAATTCCGATTGAGCGTCTTTTCAAATAGATTCAAATGTTCCATTACTTCAAATCAACATTATTCTTTGAAATACGCGCAATTATTTTTCATTTGCGACTTTAAAACGAAAAAATAACGCAAAATTCATTTCGCTTAAAAACTCTGCCCCATTTATAAAAAAACGTATGCAATGAAAAAAATCACAAAACGTAAAGTCCCACCTTAAAGTTTATTTTCAAACTTCTATAACAATGGTTTCCCTTCGGAAACCCCGATTATTAATAATAAAATATATAGGTATTTGTTACTTTAAAATGGTACTAATACGAAGAAAATGTGATAATTAACAACTGCCAGATTAATAGAACTTCAACTTAGTCTCAACAACAGTATTTTACTAAACAATCTTGAACGCTATTAGGTAATATTATACGTTTACCTCCATCAAAATGGTAATTCAAAAACGACAGCTGAACAAGGTAAAACACCTACAGCACAGAGAAATTGACTGGCCATCAGTAAACTTCCAGATAGTATGCCAACATGGCATTTCAGTATGGAAAAGCTAATGGTAGTGTGACTAGAGCAGAATGGTACTACAGGGCAGTTTACCAAATCGAGCTATTCCTCACTCACAACTTGATCTACAAGAAAAAGGTGTAGTATTATAAGTAATTTATGATGATAATGATAAGCCTATTGAGGAAACAAATTTCCCAGAATTTTGATTCGTAAACGAGTAAGACAAGAAGAAATTCAAAGAAACAACAATTTATTTGAACAAACTTATTACATACACATAAACATGCTGATAATTTCCATTGGTTAGTGGACTAAAAATATTGCACAAACGTTGAACAACCAAGACTTGGTGATAACAGTCGTAAGTAGTTACTAGCCGGGTTATAAATCCGCAAAATATTTTTAAAAGTAAAATTGATGTAACAATCAACTATTCCATATTGAGATGATTTATACAATGCTTTATACAGTATACATATATTGAAGCAAAAATGTTGAAAATTATTTACAATACGTTAAAAAAAATTAACAACAGAAGTGCTTCATCAAAAAATTTGAAAAAAAGGGCGTTGCATTTTATATGGTCTGAAAATGGACCTTTCATAATTTGTAATTAGGGAGGCTAGGGCAATAGGAAACATCTAGACAAAAGGAAACGCTCGATTTGACGCCTTTAATGCGAATTTTTTTGCACTTCTTTTTCCAATTGATGATAACAGTGATCCCAGTCCCAACAAGCCATCCACCACCTGCAGCCAATGTCTTGTAAACAAACTTTGGGCGCACAAAGCATGCGTCTCTTTTGTATTACCCCGACTAAGACGAAGTGTTAATTTTTTTTTTCATATTGTAAAATCTGTCTCATAATTTACTTATAATTTGAGTCAACTTACCGAATAAATTCGTTTTATTTCAGCTCTTTCATGTGTTAAAATATGCGTTTTCTTTTGCTCCAAGATTTTTTCAAAATTGAAATTTGACTTATTTTTGTAAAATCAATTTTAAAATATGCTAATCAATTCAAAAAAAATTCGCTTTGACATTTTTGGAAACTAGAATGTTTAGGCTATAAAATGAAACAAACCCCAACATTCTAGGTTAATTTGGGGCAAATTAATTGAGCTTGATTAAAAACCAGTTTCCTATTGCCTCGATCTCTCCTATGAACATGAAGAAATTACTTATAAGCCTATTTGTGGAGTACATACATGTATTGTTACCTATGAATTAAATATGAAATTTTAAATCATGAAACAATTTTACATTTAAATGGAATACTGTCTCAAATATTTCGTAAGTGACAATAGGAACATCTTATACATATGCATTGGACATAAACATTCTTTTTAAATATTCTTATTGAAAAAGCAAGTACAAACAGTGAAAATGAACAAATCACCAGAACATACCAACCATTCATAAAGCATACAGAATCACTGGGCAGTCATTACTTAGCCTAGGAAATGGCAGGCGAACTTTGCCCTGAAAACAATGATTTAATGTTGAAATATTGCATCTGCAACCCTGCATGCATTCTAGAAGCTGCTTTACACTTTGTGTTTTTTTGATAGTGCATAACTTAATCCTAATGCCTTCAAACGCGTATTTTTTGGTCAATTATTACACACTCAAATACTTGAAGCTTTACTTCAAGAGTTATCATGATTCCCGATTGTATAGAAATGAGCAATAAATTGATACATAAAACTGCTATAAAATGTACTTTTTGAGTGTTTAAAAAAATTCTTTAATTTTCAGATTAAACCTTAAAGTATAACTAATCGGAAAAATCAAATACTGTTTGAAAGTAAACATTTCAAGAGACAACTTTAAGTGAAAAATCACATAATTGGTTAAAGCATCACATATTTCGCAACGTTTCGCATACGAACTATTAGTTCATTTCTAACAAAATAGTTATTCGCATATTATAAGTGTTTTCCACAATTTTCAGTCAAAAAGTAAAGGTGGTGAGGTACTATGATGGACTGATGGTCACAATTGGCACATATTACTAGTGTTGCCACATTATGATATTAATTTCTCGCTGAATGAAAGTAAAAAAACCGCTATTTCCCGCCGTTTGAGTTTTTAAAAACCGCTAGAATTCCCGCTAACCCCAAAATTTTATTTTTTGTTTCAATATTAAAATGGTACCTGCAATGGAGAAATAACAACCCCCAAATAAGTTGGCTATGTTTTTTTATGTAAATAAAATATAAAACTTCGAAAAATTTGCGAATTATGAAAAAAAAATTTTAATAATTATAATTACCCGGCTGGTTTCTCTCTTTTTTTAAATTTTTTATAATCTTGCACAAAATTACTGATAAGTGAAGATGGAATTTTGATTCTTGAAAGCTCGTTAAATTTTCTATTAGATTGTGTAATAAAAAAATATTGTTTTATGAGATGAAATTTGAGATAATAGTATGAAAATATTGAAATAGTAAGAACACGTGGTTACTCTAGTCACTGTTGCAATCGAGTTTTCTAATACTTAATAACCATCGCATTTGTACTTCAAGCCTTATTATAAATGCTACCTACATTGATTGCATCCAGACGAGCATTATGTCAATGGAGAGGTCATGAAAACTGAGAAGTATCATCTGAAGATATCAAGCACTCCAATTTACATAATGAATGATTTAATCTGGCTCTAATTTCAAAAATTCAACTTTTTCCATCCGTTTCTTTTAATTACATACGCTTTACCTTAAAGAATATTGCCTCATTCATTTCCCCATAACATTTAAATAGGTAATGAGATGAATTTCAAGTTAAAACAAATGTCTACTTGAATAAACAGAATTATGAAGAATGGGCGATTTTCTGTTTGAGATAGATATTAAGATTGTCTACTAGAGCGCTTATTCAAATAGAAAATAACAGATATTCTAAAGCCAAAAGGTGGGCCCTATCAAGAAAAAATGTTGATCAAAATTTAAGCCCCTTCATTGCGCCTGTTTCTGGAGATATAGGCAAAAACGTGTTTTTCAGTTAAATTTTTCTCCTCACCATACAATAAAGACAGGAAATTAAATTTTCGTTATGATTTCATGGAAGGTATAAATAGGATTTTTTTCAATTTTTTCGAATCATTTTTCTTCTTGTACAACATTTGAAATTTTCAAATTATAATTACTGAAAAACTAAGATAACAACCACCTGAAATTTCAATCCCCTCAAAGAGACACATCTATGTCAATATTTTAACATACAGTGCAAAAATTAAAACAACATCAAACAACTTACATTTTTACAAAACGACTCCGCACCCTAAGACTTACCCATGGCAATAAAAAAAAAAATTGATAATCAGCTGCAAATTGACATAAAATACGAAAAAAGTTAGAAATCAACAAAAATTGTGAAAAAATAGACAGAAATATGTAAAAAAAATTATAGTTGAACGATGATTGTTTTAATCATTAATTTTGAGAGAAACTCGTGTTATGTATACGTACCTCCCCTTAGCCACATTCCTTCTATTCAATTCTCAATTTTTAGCAAAATTTGTCTCATACCTATGTACCCCCCCCCCCCCCCCCATTTTAAAAAAAAAAAAAAAAAAAAAAAAACCCCCCCCCCCCACCTAATTTGAAAAGTAAAAAATAGTAGAACATTCATACTCAGCGATTTGGTATTCTTAAGAGTGGTCCGGATGAAATGTAAAATATTGAAACCTCGTATTCAGCTCATCAACTGGAGTTGAAAAAACTATATGCATGATAAATCTCAATCCCTTCCTTACTGAGTTATTTCCTATTTTAGGAGGGCTGAATTTCACCTAAAATCGACAATTTTGGCACTCAGAATAAAAACTGGGGAAGGAATTTTGTGAGACAAATAAAATGAGGTCCATTAAAAGATGTTTATACTTTTTTTTTTATTTTTAGTTCAAAATAGGTGTTTTAAAGCAAAAAACATTCAAAAATCAAAAACATAATGCAAAAACGTTGCGCCAAAAACGTAACGTTTTCACAGAAAGACCCCCAGCCGTAAGACATGACAAAATATCAACCCCCCTCCTATATTCGCTTAAATTCCAAGACGATTCTTTTAAGAGATCATTCGTCCTTGTAGGTGCACCCTGCGCTTCAAACTTTCGTTTATAAGCTGATTTTCAGTTCTTTTCTGTATGAGAAAATTCGATTAAAAATCAAGATGGTTGTCTAGACATGTTTTGAGGAATCGTATAAGACAATAAATGCTAATCGTCGGAAATATCTTTGTATATGTTAAGACTCCAAGTCCAACATTGTACAATTCGGGAATGGCACAGGTGATTTTGTACCAATCTCAATATATCCAAACCATTCGTGAAATTCATACCTGGTACAACATTTTTTGTACATTTCCTGATAAGTACGTTTCATTTTGTGTTATTTGGATGATCAAAAATAATCAAAATAGTCTTCTAGGAACCCCACAAAGTTATGTGACAAAAAATCAAGCTCATAAGAAAATAAATTCCTAAAAAATGAATACCTACTTGTGGTTTTAAATTTTCATACACCCGTTTCATTTTTGATTTTCTACCATCTTTAACTTCTATATAAAATTCATGAGCTAAATCACCATCTTCGTCAAAAAACATCGATCTGAAACGATAAAAAAGTATCATGCATCATCAATTGAAACTTTCAAGAATAAATTAGCACATGATAGTGATTTGTTCATACACTCATCTTCAAGAATGATGAATTGTGCTACATGATACACATAAAAAAAATAATTTGTTTCTCAAAAATAATTACCCTTGCCGGTACATAACTAATGATGTTCCTAGTGAAGGTGGTATTCTAGCGATAACATTTTCTAAACCGCTGAAATCTTCGTCGCTTAATGGAGATGTGAAACTTGACTTTCTGCCAGATTCCTTAATATTTAAAGGTCCGAAAATTTTTTTCACAAATTTTGAACCACTTGAACCCATTTTTGAATCTTAAGAAGCTTGAAACTGTAGCGCATTAAAATGCTAAGGTACTGGTAAAGTGAAGTTTGTTCAACATAGTTAGTCAATGTTATTTCAAAGATGGGGAAAATATATTGTAATCGATTAAGTATAAGAGCTTTTTATGTTTTTACGTCGTTTACACTAGGTTTACACTTATTGAACGATTTAAAAGTTTTTTGACAAGAATTAAGTCATTTTGTTGCTTTGATAAAAAATTTGAAGTTTGATAACTAGATCAGGGTTGGTATTCTTCGCGCAGAATAAGTGTTGTGCATTTTTGTGCACAATGGGTCACCAAGTTGACGTCATAGTCACGTGTTTCGTTTGGTCTCGTTCAAGCGCTCGGAAAACTTTGAAATTTCAAATGTTTTTTTCAGATTTTTTGATATTGAAAAGGTGAGAAGGTGACTACACAATTAAGAATGAGCGATGCATCGTTGCAAATCTGTGAAAAAGAATTATACCAAAATTTCTCGGTGTTGGAAATAAGGTCACACGCGTACAAACGACAAAACGAAATGTTTATTAAGGTGGGACTTCCCGTTGCAAAGGTAGCATACCCAATCTCTAAGGTAGTATTTTTTAAACAAATTAATTTTTCTATTTTTTCTCGTTTGAGAGTTCATAACGAGAAAAAAATTGAGCAGAGTACAAAGAATAATGTTAATTTGAAATAATAGAACAATTAAATCAGTTTGAAAAGATGCTCAATCGGAATTTTTGCCATTTTTACATAATTTCGACCATATCAGTTCCATCAGAAGGTTCTGCAGGATTTCTCAGAAACAACTGAATGGAATTCGATGAATTTTGGATATGTTGTAAAAAACAATATCCTCAACACGAGTATAGAGTATAGAGCCCTTTTTTTTATTTTTTGCACCTAGTAAGAATATTATTATATTAAACGGTAGTACTTTTTCTGAGTCTCTTCAAGCTCAAAACATTTTGATGTAAAGTAAAAAATTCAAAAAACGGCTCTGTGCACGTGTCGGGGCCTCGGAGGTACTGTTTTCTACAACATATCCAAAATTCATCAAATTTCATTCAGTTGTTTTCTAGAAATCCTGCAGAAACTTCCAACAGAACTAACATGGTTGAAATTTCTTTAAAACGGCAAAAATTCCGATTGAGCGTTTTTTCAAGTAGATTCAACTCTTCCATTACTTCAAATTAACATTATTCCTTGAAATATGACTGATTATTTTTCATTTACAACCTTAAAAACGAGAAAATAACGCAAAATTCATTACTAGGAAGGTGTATACACGAGCGCGCTCTACAAGAGACAGGCGATTCACGGGACAAAAACTAGATTTTTTCCGTTGAAGAGTTCTATCTTCCTGTAGACTATCTATACTAATGATAAAGTTCACGTGAAACGAATTTGAAGAATGAAAATCAGTATTGGTTGTCCTTCAACTATTGTTACGATTTTGGTTTAAACGAACTTATAGCTGTAAAAATTGATAATACCACTACTCCCCTTAATAAAAACGATTTTCGGTCATGTTTGGTTGCCATAAATTGAAACTTCTTGGTAATATAACTAATGTAAGTAGGAAAGGAGTTGTGTTGCAGAGTTTTCGGCAGGTATATAAAATTTTTATTTTTTATTCCAGTTATTTATAATCTCAGTTAGTTACCTCTCATTGAGCTGTACTTAAGTACAGTTTTATGGTTTTAATTGTATTTATTAATTTCCTTGAAGAAGTGTTGATGTCTGTATACTTATTGCCATTTTTGTTCAAATTAAATTTTGATGCATAGTATTTATTTCTTTAGGAAACCACTGTTTCCCATGAAGTTGTATCTCATGAATTGCATAAGCATCCACATTATAAGAAACAAGTAAGGTTATATATCCAATTATGAAGTATCATTCATATTGACTGAAATATATTTGCTTTAAAAGCATTTCATAACATTCAAGAAACTAATAAATTATATTTATGTCATTGCTACTGTTCTTAGCAGGGATTTAAACTTGAACAAAACTGATAAACTTGAACGTGTAACTTATAAATATAACAAATTAACGGAACCCATGAACAAATCGAATTATTTTGTAAGAATGTAACATAACACTTTCCAATGAAGAACTCTGATCATTTTTTTTACCTGCTAGAAGGTCTGAATTCGAACTGAACCGAAACCAGAACCGCTAAACGAACTATTAAAATCTTTATTAAACTCTTAACTCTGTAACAAAAACTTCAGATGAACGTAATGTAACTATAACTTGGAGCGAATCAAACCCATTAGGTTTAAATCCCTGGTTCTTAGACCAGTTATAGTATGTCGAATGAAAAAATACGCTTTCACCCACAACGTACTTTTAATTTCGCTCATAAGTCTTTTCGATTTACACGGATTTTTCAGTATCTAGATGAATATCATATTTTCACGAATCCACGCAAATTGAAAATCAGAGTTTGGAAGAAAAAAAACATTTTTGTTTAAAACACGTTCATGACATGTTTTAAACCGTTAATAATGGCAAACCATCGGTTTAAACAAAAAAAAAAGCTTAAAACTGTTTTTGTTGTTTTAAACTTGTTTTTTTCACCTCTTTCAGAATTTAATTTTTTTTTTTTTTTTTATCTGGCAACTGAAAAAAATGTTAAAAGTAATGAAATACAAAGAATTACTTTGAAAATATCAATGCCACGCATAAACAATAATAAAAGTTCACTTTGAGAATTGATTTTGATAAATTGATGATCCGTGTTTTTCATTGCTGCTCTTATTTTGAAGTTTAATAACTAGTTGATTTTTGTTTATCAAAGAGGAATCAACTATAACAGCTGATAACCGCCCTCATTATTAGTACCAAATCATAAATCTTCTTAGTACTTTGTATTATTTTGTGAGACTGAGTTTTGATAAATTGATTATTGCTGTTTTTTATTCATGTTCTCGTCTAATAATTAAAATCGTTAACCGCTCAAATAAAGCCAGTATATACAGATTGGCGTTGTTTTTGATATTCTCGAGTGAGGATGACGTTTGGTTAAAATTTAGATGAGTCCCAAATTTGGGGAGAGGATGCCAAAGGGTCAAATTTGCAAAAATTTTACTTGTTTGTATCAACTTATGGAGAACTAAACATTATGAAACATATCCAGAAATCGAACTCATCCTCTTAGAATTATTATGAGAATAGATATTATAATATATGTGTATCTCCCTACATTAAATCATGAAAAATGTAGGTTTTCCTCTTAAAATCGGAGTTTGACCAAGTTCAAATTAAGCAATAGAGTTAAAATTCAGGATGTATTGATGTATATTAGGTAAAAGCCATAGATGTGCCTTTTAGAGGTCTTGCCTTTTCGGCACCACTATGCTCCGAAAAAAGTGAGGTTTTACACTAATTTTGCTATTTTTTTCAAGTGGATTTACTTTATGTTTTAAACGTATTTTAAAAATGTTTAAAACATGTTTAAACATGCAAATTTTAAACAACAGCTTACGCTACATCGATTGTACACCGCGTAAATTTGACGCCAAACGATTAGTGTAACCGGTACATAGCAGCTTTTTCAATGGTAATGAGAATAACCCCGCGAAAAATGCTCACGTTAAAACGCGCCTTTCTAATCGTCTGACGTCACTTAACTTCACATGGGACTTTGTTTTCATGCGTCGCGAAAAACTAGAACTTAAAAATTTTTTTTCTCGGCTCCTATAGACTCAATTTGAATTTAGTTTTTTACAGTCTTCGTATAATTCTTCATTCTATGATATGGATTAATGAAAAAAAAAAACATGTCAATGTGTCCATCATGTAAAATTAGTTTTATGATCCAAGAAAACCATTTTGACTAATTTTATGCATATCTGAAGTATCGTGTTTTTAATTTTATTCAAAGGCTGTATTACCCAAAGCAAGATATGGAGGTAGGCACGCTGTTACAATGCTTCCAGGAGGTGGCATTGGTCCTGAATTGATGAGCTATGTGAAGGAAGTTTTTAAGTAAAAGAGATTTTGTTATAAAGTACCAAGAATTATTAGTTTAAAAAATTAAAACCTTGTTGATTTTCTCCAAGATATGGTGGTGTACCTGTTGATTTTGAAATTGTTCAAATTGATCCAACTAGTGATAGCAACGAAGACTTGGAGTATGCCATTACATCAATTAGACGCAATGGTGTTGCCATTAAAGGTCTACAATTATTTTAAAATTATTTATATCAATTATTCGGTCGGTTTTTAACGTTTTTCTTCTCATCGAACAGGTAACATCGAAACGAAAAGCTTAGATACAGGTGTTATTTCTCGTAATGTTGCTATTAGAAACGAACTTGATTTGTTTGTTAATGTGATTCATTGCAAATCATATTCTGGAGTCGTTGGACGTCAAAAAGGTATTGATATAGTAATCATTCGACAGAACACAGAAGGAGAATATGCCATGTTGGAACACGAAGTATTCACTCATTTCACTCGAATCTTCTTAATATTTAACTTGCTAATTAGAGGTGATTTATAGAGTACTCAAGGTGTTGTGGAATCAATGAAGGTAATTACTGCTCAAAATTCAGAGCGAGTCGCTCGATACGCATTTGAATTTGCTAGACAAAATGGTCGCAAAAAGGTCACTACTGTTCACAAAGCTAACATAATGTAACGTTATAATTTTACTGTGCTTGCTTGGAGATAAAGATTTCCCTATTTTTCTTATGTTTCAAATACTTTTAGGAAACTGTCGGATGGTCTTTTTCTGGAAGTATCTCGTCAAATAGCCAAAGATTATCCAGAAATTCAACATAACGATATGATCATTGACAACACATGTATGCAGCTAGTATCGAATCCTCGTCAATTCGACGTGATGGTTATGCCTAATTTATATGGCTCCATTGTCTCCAATGTCATTTGTGGATTAATCGGAGGTGCTGGACTGTTATCCGGGCGTAATTATGGAGACTATGTTAGTACTTAGCTACCTAATAATATTGTAATAACCAATGTAATAATATATTGTGCAACTTTGGTAATCACGCACTTTATTACCAGAGTTGCATACACTATTTTTCATACTTCGTACCTACGATGTACAGCGTTACACCTTTTTTTTCATTGCATACTTTTTTTTGTTAAATGCAGAGTAAATTCATTTCACTTAAAATCTCTACCTTTGACAAGAAATGTATGCAATAAAAAAAAACGCGAAACGTGAAGTCTCACCTTAAGGTGTAATGTTATACATTATAGGTATGAAGTATGAAAAGGTCAAGTTTTGTTTACAGTATGCAGTTTTCGAACCTGGAACTAGAAATACTGGAACTGCTATTGCTGGTAAAAATATAGCTAACCCGATAGCAATGTTGAGTGCTTCGATAGACATGTTGTATCATTTAGGATTGAAAAGTTATGCTGAAACAATTCAGTTGGCCGTTGATAAGACTTTAAATGAAGACTTTTTACATACTCCAGGTACTGATAAATTCATTTTCTTTTGAATTCGTTTATTCATCGTAAATTTATTATTGTTTTGTTGTAACAGATTTGAAAGGAACAGCTACCAGCCTCGATGTTGTTCAGAATATTATCAAACATGTTCAAACCTTATCTTCTAACTGGTAAGATTGACGTTTTAAAATCATTTATTTGCAAAAATAGATCAATTTTAGTGGGTGATTCTTTAAAAAACGAACCGACTTTTATTAAACCTGTACCAGCATCTCTTCATTGTAAAAAATATATATTATTGATACTTTGATTGCAGTATTCATCTTTAAGGATTTGTAAGTATAGAACAGGTTTTAATAATTTGAGTAGATAGGTCTTCGTGGCTTAGCTTTGGTATTCCTCGGTAGATTAGACCTAATTTTGGAAGTATTGTGAGTTCCAAAATATACGTTACTTTTAATTTTACAGAACTGTCGATATCTCACGATGGCGATTGAGAGATATAACTCAAGTTGAAAAGTAAGTACCGTAGTATTCCCCGAGTGATAACTAATCTCAGTGACGTGGAACTCGAAACGATTGTTTACGAGTAGTTGACCATGTCATAGCTTTGTTGTATTACGTAATATGTTAACCTCAATAATACTAAAAAGTGAGACATAATTTTATAATACCTGCTGATAATTTAATAGTGTGAAAAAATAACCGCAGATTTCTTTTTTTCTTTAATTAATTCGCGGATAAATGCAATTTTAACTATGTATTGCTTGCTCATGTTGTAGTTCGTATTTTTCCATGTTTAAGGACCTGATTACATCTGTGTTGCGTTACGTCACAGCAAAAACAGCAACATAATTTTTTCCTCCATACGAATCAGGCACTTCAAATAAATACTACTGTATTATTCATAGCATGCTACGAATCCAAAAATTAAAGTTTGTGTTCGTTGTAGAAGAAAAATTGCGTTGTTATTTGTCACAAAGCAACACTATACAGATGTAGCCAAGCCCTTATAGAAAAAGTTGAAGTTGAACGCTCAGAATCGAAGTTATACTTCATAATTTGTGGTCTATGTCGATTGTCTATTCAATTTAAATCAGTATTACTTCATTTTCGATCTAGACTCACTTGCAACTATTTTATCCATGTCTTACATGTATCACAGAAGAAAGCACTCGGGGAAGGATAGCTGCACACTCACTGAGTCGCCAATTACTTGTTGTCTGTTTCGTAATAACTGTTTTTATGAATGAAATAATCATAATCTATTGATAAATTATCTGTTTTGTATTTCAGCCCAGAAAAGTATACATTTTCAGCTCACACAACAAGTGTGGTTCATCATCCTTACGTCAAGTTCCCTTATCGAGTTACTTTATAGTAATTTCATTAACTAGTCTAATTTAAGGAAGTTTCATCAATTCATAAAACCATAAAACACTAGTCATGAAGCGCGCGTATCGAAAAAATTCTGTTGACATACCTTCTTCTTTTTTAAGAATACTTGTTGAAGTAAATTTCTAATTAATAATAATCACAATCGTGTAAAAAATTATATTTTAAATAAATACACAATAGGTACATGTTGATTGTATATTATTATCATACGATAGCTAAGCTCTTAGTCCATTTGCTGTTCATCAATTTCAGAATAATTTGATCACATTAACTCGTACGTCAAAATTCATAAAACAAAAAAAAATGGAAAGACACTCGTTGTTCCACCAGTCCAATTCAATCTTTTTGTACAACTTGATCATTGATTACAAAAATTGAAAACAATAATTGAAAATTTGAGAATTGGAAAATAAATGTTTATCAACTTATCAAGAACAAAATAACAGACTAAAGGATACAGAGTGACAATCAATATAAATAGTTATTCATTTTGCCGCATGGAGCGCTTGACTCAAGTAGTGTTACATTATTTATAGAATTATAAACAACAAAACTAGTTAAACAGATTTGCCAATTTCTATTAGGGTCTAACTGAATAGGGTCTTCAAAAGTATACCCCAACTTTGATGTTTTTCCACACAACTCAATACTAAAACCCATTTATTTATAAAAAATTTGTTTAAAAATTCAATTTACTAAAACTGATTCATTATTATTATTATGTGATTTGAAAAGATCCTTTGGATTAATAGATTTTAGATCATAGCTTTTATTACTTTTTTCTTGATTCAAAAACAAAGCTTTCTGACCTTGTTTTGTAAGATTCACCAGAAAATTGTCCTATGTTTTACTGATGCTATGAATTAATAAAATTAATCAGAATTATACCATTATCCTTATTTTTCAAGGAAAATGTAATCATATTTTGCGCTTTGTTGTCCAATTAGGCTACTCTGCAACTACTAGAGCAGGCCGTCAAGATAGTCAATTTGCGTATAAAAAATTTAATTCTTAAAACATAAACCATGAGACTTATTCCCCCAGTAGAAAAAGCCAAAGAACTAAAAATGTTTGTCTTTTGGTGCTTTACAACTTTGCTTTCAACATTTTTTTTTCTAAGTCTATCATTTAAGAAGTTATTACTGAAAAATCAAAATTTGCACGCCCTCCCTCTATGCCGCCCATAAAAGGGACAAAATAGGCATGGATTTTTGGGAAAATCGGGGATATTGCAATACATACTCCCAGGGTTGACCAGAGTCTTTGAAAAGTGCAACTTCGAGTCTTAACGCGCGAGTCCTTGGAAATTGTGACTCCGAGTCATCATGTAGCGAGTTGCTCACCAGAAAGACTGTCTTTTGGTGAGTCCCAGTCTATTGAGTCTCTTTTTTCCAAGTTTTTTAATTATTACAAGACGATCCAAAAATTGTCAACTTGTCGTAAATGAGTATAGATTGCAATTTTAATCATTTTCAGGAATTTAAAATGAATTTTTTTTTTATTAATAATTTAATTTGTTTGTCATTTTGACATTCTTTATCTTCAATAAACTTGTCGCGGTTCATGATCTGGAATTTGAAATTCAGAACACTGAATTTGATTTTTATTTCCGACATTCCAATCATTCCATTAATCCATCGATCTATTTAAATTTTCAATTCTGGAAGTTGAGCTGAGGACCATTCACTTTTACTTTTATCTGAGCATCTTATTTCCATTCAAGCCTGTTTCAATTTTCATGGGTCATGGCATTATGGGCTCTGTCAGGCTGTCACCCTGTCTCTGTTACCCAT
>FIZR01006282.1:0-38501 GCA_900060175.1 Ferrisia virgata
AAAATCCCATCATTCCCCTTCTAATTGATCCAGGTTGCTGATTTTTGGGAATGTTATACAATCTTGGATTCTCTATTGATTGGTTCAAAAAAGTACAATTTTTGCAGTTTTGAGCCCTTAGTACTTACTTTTTCAAAATTGAGGCACAACTAGATGTGTTATACAACTTTTGATTCTCCGTCGATTGACTCAAAAAAGAATAATTTTTATTATTTTAACCCCTTAGCGCCCCCTCTCCCAAATTTAAGCGTAAGTAAATTCATCCATAAGCAAATTCTTACAATTCTTCGCATGCACGCAAAGAGTAAACATCGAAAGAATGTAAGTTTTTATAATTTAAATGTAATTGATACAGTCAAACGCGTTCAAGGTTAACTAATTTTTCTCGACATTTGAAATTGAAATCTAAAAATCAATGCAGGGTTAAGGATATCTTTAATTTTCCTCAACATTTCAACTGAAATACATAAAATCAACCCGAGCAAAGGTGGACTAATTTTTCTCGACATTTTGATTTGAAATCTTAAAATTAATTCAGGGTCGAGCTCAACAGTTGACGATATTTCAACTCATAATCATAAAATTAACCCGAGGTCAAGGTCAACTTTTTAAAATTTCTCTTGTCAATCCAGAGTCAAGGTCAACCGTTTATAGGTCAACTTTAAACGTCTTTAATTTTCCTCAACATTTCAGCTTTAAATTATAAAATCAACCGGAGTCAAGGTCAACTAATTTTCCTAGACATTTCGATTTGAAATCTTAAAATCAATTCAGAGTCAAGGTCAACTGTCAGCGGGTCAACGGATGACGACTTCTAACTCAAAATCATAAAGTCGATTTAAGGTCAAGGTCCGTTGTTTTGAGAAGTCAACTTCAAAGATCTCCAATTCTCCTCAACATCTTAACTTAAAATGATAAAATCAATTCTTCATAAAATAAGTCCACTGGTGTCATTCCAGACCATAAAACACTGTCCGCTGATATCACAGTCCAATGATAACATCAGTGGACAATTTTTTAGGGTCTGGAATGACACCGGTGGACTTATTTTATGAAGGATTTATTTTATCATTTTAAGTTGAAATGTTAAGAAAAATTAGAGATGAGACGTCAGTGGGCTTGTTAACATCGAAAGATGTTTGATAGCGCAATTTGGAAAAAAAGTCAACAATTAACCGTCAACAGTTGACCATCATCATTACGTCACTTTAGTGTACCGTCAACAGTGTGACGTCATCATGGGACTGACATCAGTGGGCAGATTTTTATGGCTTGGAATGATTTCAGGGGACTTATTCCATGAAGGATTGATTTTATGATTTCAAGTTAAATGTTGAGGAAAATTAGGGATGTGACATCAGTGGACTTATTTTATGATTTTAAGTTGAAATGTTGAGGAAAATTAGGGATGTTATTAGTGAACCATCAACAGAGTGACATCATCGGACTGACATCAGTGGGCAGATTTTTATGGCTTGGAATGATTTCAGTGGACTTATTTCATGAAGGATTGATTTTATGATTTCAAGTTAAATGTTGAGGAAAATTAGAGATTTGAAGTAGACTCCTCAAAGCAGTTGACCTTGACCTTAAATCGATTTTATGATTTTGAGTTGAAATGTCATTATCCGTTGACCCGCCAACAGTTGACGTTAACTCTGGATTGATTTTGAAATTTCAATTTGAAATGTCGAGGAAAATTAGTTGACTTTGACCCCAATTAATTTTATAATTTCAAGCTGAAACGTTAAGGAACATTAAAAATTTTCAAAGTTGACCCATAAACAGTTCACCTCGACTCTGGATTGATTTCATAATTCCAAGTTAAAATATTAAGGAAAATTAAAGAAAGTTGACCCGTCAACAGTTGACCTTGACCTCGGATTGATTTTATGATTTTGAGTTGAAATGTTTTCAACAGTTGATCTTGACCCTGAATTAATTTCAAGATTTCAAATCGAAATAATGAGAAAAATTAGTTGACCTTTACTCGGGTTGATTTCATGATTTTAAGTTGAAATGTTAAGGGAAATTAAAGTTATGTTGCACCATTTAGGAAAGCAAACTTGAAGAAATGGTCACATTTGAGTGTCGGTGTGAAAAAATTGTCCCGAGCAGTAAAAAAAAATAACCCAGATTTGCTAAAAATATCTAATGAGAAATATCAAAGCATACATTCTTTCGATGTTCACTTTTCGCATGTGCAAAGAGGTCTAAGCCTTAAATTCGCCATCAAACTCGACCTATTGCCCAAATTTGACTGATTTTGGTCGTTATCGAGCTAAGCAAATGATTTTTAGGTAGTTTCAGGAAAAGAATGAAATAAAATAGTCCGGAATAAATATTATCTGACAAGCTAAAATCGTCACAATGTTTTTCTAGGACTCTCACACGTGTTCTTTGAAACTCCTCCTATAATCTGTCTTAAGTAGATAGTCAACAATGGTCTAGTTTTTCCAAACAAAAGGTGGTAGAAAGAAATCAATTTTGAAAATTCGAAGTAACATCTCAACATTCAAAAAAGGCACACCAATCTAAATGTCAAATTTTACCCTATTAGCTCAGCTCTGGCGGTGAGGGGGGTATACGAGTGTTAGCCAAAAAATACGTTAAAAACTGTCAAAAATCTAATTAATTTTATTAATTTTTCAGGTTCGTGAAGGCTGAAACTTTCGAAAAGGCACACCTAGGCATATGCCAAATATCAGCTTCTTCGCTCAGTCGAAAGGGGAGATACAAAAACCAGCACAAATCAAGTCTAACTTTATCAAAAATCTTTTTTCAACGTCAAAAAAGAGAAAGAAAAATTCCATACTTTCCCTCCCAATCAAAGTAGGTACATCCTCTCACCCAAATTTGGATATGACTGAATTCTGATCGTGGATCATCCCCACCATAGGTAAAATTTGGTGGTTTGATCTGAGGGAGAATGCTAAGCTCGCAGCGTGGCGTGGCACAACAAAAAATTGGAATAAATGTTTTTATGTGTCTGAGTTGGTTAAAACTATTTTTATGTCGATGGGAAAAGGTGTTCGGAAACTTTACTTTTATTTTACAAAAAAAAAAAAATACATTTATCGTAGTTTCAGCATCAGTTTTCTAAATTTTACTAAAATTTAAATAGGCTATTTCGATTAATATTTAAGTTTCTAGTCATTTGTTTGGAATTCAGCATGCGCCAAGAATCTTTCTGGCTGGGCTAAATCAACATCTGTGTAGCCTACCCTGCTTCCACCACAATCATCTATAACTCCCTCCCCACCCGACCACTCATATGGTACATCTAAATTCGTAACCAAGCCCAATGGCGGTCGGTATCGAACTGAACTATTTTTTTTTGCGGCGAACCGAGTAGGCAATTCTATTAACAAGTATGCTACCGGTAGAGTCGAGTGGGCATCGTGACCGGCGAAGATTTTCTTGCTTTCGAGTTAACAACAGATTAGTGAAAAGAATAAGTTTTCAATTTTTTACCACATTTGAACAACTTCTAACCTGACTTCACCACTTTTCCTAGCCTGTTGCACATCTTGAATTTGTGTTCATTCCAAACCACAATTCGAAATTCATCCAAATAAGTAACTCACGGTAGTGGACTGGCTGGGTTGTTGATATGCTGAGCCCTTTTAAAATGGGTACGTGGTTATTTGCAGTGCCCTCGTACGATCTCATCAGACCTTTCTGAGTCAGTACATTACTATTGGTCCCCTTCACGATATTACATAATGTGTTTCTAAAATACTGACATCTCCCACCCCCTTCACTCATCAAGAATATTTCTTCCTAATTCATATTTTCACACGTCTGTCACTGAAATCCAATCTAAGGACTAAATGTACTGAATATGAACGATTTTGTCCCATCAAGCCGAAATAAATAATTTTTGTAGCGAGAAAAACCAAGACGAATAAGCATATGAAATATGGCTGAGGTAATGGTGAAAATGCATTAGTTCAGGTGGGCTTTCTTCTTCTTCACAAATTATTGATCCTCTATAATCTAGCTTGTTTTTTGACAAAAATTATAGCCAGGAAATCAGGTTACAAAACTTATATGTATTATCGATTGATGAATAAATAATGACCATTTCGTTAGCGAAGAAATCATTGTATGAAAATTCGTCCTTTCGTAAGCGTTCGAGCATTAACTTCGAAATATATAAGTATTACGAAAAAAAAAAATTAGGTAAAATAAATTTCAAGTAATAGTGCTCGTAACAAACATTACATAAATTGGAAAGGAAAAAAAAAATTAAATCCTGTACACTAGTGAAATACCTAGGTACCTACTTGCGTTTATTCAACAACGACGGTTGTTAAAAAAAAAAAAAAAAAAAAAAAAAAAAAAAAAAAAAAAAAAAAAAACTAAAATAAAAAATTAATAACCAACGTGACATTTTAAGGTAAACTGTACAATTTATTGATCCATATTTTCCGAGGAAATAACCGGAAATGAGGTGAAAAAAGAGTGAAATCGTCACGAAATCGAGTCTATAGTAGTCTTCGTCGTTGACCCTCGGAGTGCCCAGTGCCTCTGCCTACCTACGAGTACGTCGAGCTTAACGAAACTTTGGTAATTGGACAATGAACAATTTCGCCAACCAGCACAGAGCTGATGTAAGCAAGTACGTATAAGTATACCGAATTACACACGAAAGAGGGTGGAAAATTACCTGCTGGGAAAATTAAACCACCTTCTATCCAATCATCGCGAATGGACTATAGGTACAGTCATCAGTGTACAGTTTAGTTATTACGTCATCGATACGTAGGAAATAATATATCGACGACGACCGATGCGACGCGACGTTCCGATAACGGTTACAAATTTAAGCACATTTCTTTTGACTTTTTCGCCCCTTCGCAACCGGACCACCCATGCCCATGCAAATCGATTGTACAGCTTTGATTTAATATTAAGTATACTCGTAGGTAAGGTGTAATCGCCTACGATGCGACTGAAATCAATTTCAGTACAATCGAGCGAATGTAGGCAGGTATAAAGTATTAGCAAATATAGGGAGGAGGGACTGGTAGCATCCCTCAAAGTTCAATCGTCAATTATCAATCAATTAGTAAACGTCGTTTTGGTTAATAGCGTAACGCATTAAGAGCAAAGCTCGCCCAGTAATTTAATTGGATACTTCATTTAGACGATGGATGTCGATATCGTCATCGAGCGAGTATTAATCGCATATAATGTAAGATGGGCTTTGCTTTTAATAGCAGCAGCCTTGGATAAGGCTGCGAAATGAATTCATTTTTTGCAGCTTTAGGATGAAACCTATTGTTAAGTAGGGATGCGCGAGTTTGAACCTTTGAACTTACACGCGAAAGAGTTGATTCCTATGCGATACTCGAGTCAGCCATTTTTAATCATCAAAATAAATATTTCTTCAATTTCTAGCCTGATTTTCTACGTCATCGATTCAATGCAAACCAGGCGATTATAAAATATCGACAAATGGCGAAAGAGGGGAAAAGGGGGATCAACAAAATTCATTTTAAGGCCCCAGAAGACCATTGAGAACATTTTTGCTCCTGCCAGGGTTTTCTTCTCCTTATTTCACCTGCCAAAATCCATTTACTCGGATATGACTTTGGGTCAATATTCCGTTGGGGCCAAATTTCAGGTAGGGGGTGCTGAGGAGCTAAAGCTGCAAAAGTTGTTTCGTTTTTGAACCAATTGATGAGGAATTAAAAGTTGTAAAACATCGTCTATTTCTAGACTGCAGCAGTAATTGAGGGGGGGGGCATTCAGGCATAATTCCTTTCCGAATTCAGCTAAAGGGATGAAATTTGGTATGTATATTTAGTATAAGTCCTAAATGTGACTTTTTACATATTTTCACTTTTCAGTCCGATTACACCACTCGTAGCTCCAAAAAAGTAGTTTTTTGAGCATTTTTTTTTTTCATTTTTTTAAGTTTATTTTCCTCATATACCTCTTCCACATTAAATATAATGGGGTCGAAACTTGATATGTATATTTAGTACAGGTTCATAAGTTTGGGTATCGTGGCACGGGGCTCCGAGTTACCCGAAAAAAAAATAATGTTTTAGTTTTTTTATATAACGAATTCGTAAGTAAACAAAAAAACATTTACAATTTTCAACTTCGCGATTTATTTGCATCGAATGAAATTTCAAAAATCACGAAAACATTTTGAAAATAGTGCAAAAACTGAGCTCGATAATGAAAAAAATCGCAAAAAATCGTCGAAAATTGGGTAAAAAATAGACAAACACGATTCCAAAATGCAGAAAACTGATCAAAAATCAGCAAAAAATGTTGAAAAATATGTGAAAATGAATCAAGAATATGGAAAAAAATCGTTAAAACACATCGAAAATTGGATGAAAAATTGACAAAAATACTCATAAGCCACGAAAATTTTTTGAAAAATATGTAAAAATTGACGTAAAATATAAAAAAGTTCATACATAAAAAATGCAGATAATTGATCAAAAATGTTGAGAAACAAGTGAAAATTTACCGAAAAAATGACAAAAATTGTTAAAAGTCGTCGAAAATTTATCAAAAATTACGAAATAGTATTGAAAATTAGCTAAAAATTAACCTGAAATAAGGAAAAAATCGTTAGAAATTATCGAAAGTTGAATAATACGGTGATAGAAATGCGTACAAAATGCAGAAAATTGATCAAAAATCGTTAAAAATAATTGAAAAAAATTGGGTAAAAACTTGACAAAATCAACATTTTTTCGTGATTGTTGATTAATTTTCGATGACTTTTAACAATTTTTATCATTTTTTCGGTCAATTTTTCACCTATTTTTCAACATTTTTGATCAATTTTCTGCATTTTTTACGCATTTTAGTCAGTTTTATACTAAATTTTCATTGATTTTTAACAAATTTTAACAATGTTTGGTTAATTTTCATCTTTTTTGCCACATTTTTACTCAATTTTCAATAATTTCTCACAATTTTTGGTTAATTTTTACTTTTTGTGCCATTTTTTGGCGCAGTCATTTTTTTCGTAATTTTGCATCAATTTTTGATAGTTAGATAATTTTTTCAGATATTCGGTCAATTTTCATTCGTTTTTCAATGTTTTTAATCAATTTTCTGCATGTTTTACGCATTTTTGTAAATTGAACACTCAATTTCCGTTGATTTCTAACGATATTTTTCATATTTGAGGTCCGTTTTCGATGATTTTTCAAAGGTTCATCGGCTATTTTCGTGACCTTTCGAAGAGTTCGATCAATATTTCATCTATTTAAGCCTTGTTAATTTTTTTACGGATATTTTAATGCTTTTTTTTTTAATTTTTCGAAGTATTTCTCACATTACTAAACTTTTTTCACTTTAAAAATCTTTGCTTTAATTTTGTTTTTCTTTTTTACAAAATTTCTTAAATTTTTATAATTATTTTAAAACGATCGAATTACGTTACAATTTGTAGAGGGAGTATTGAGAAGCAAAAATAACAAAAAAAAAAATTCGTCTTTAAGCTAATCGATAGAGAATCAAAAAGGAGGTAGATATGGCGATTTTCCCCATTTTTTTGATCTTGAAAAAGGCCATTTCTCACATATTTCATCTCTAAATTGAGCTGCAAATAAGTTTTCAACACCGTTGCACCTTCTTAAAGCTTACAGCCTCGAAAAGATATTTTTGGACGATTTTTGTTATTTTTTAAGCTCGTTTCACATATATTCTCCCTTCAAATTGAACTAAGGGATTGAAATTTTAGATGTGCTTTTTGAGGGTTTTGAGTTTTGAGTTTTCAGTTCCATTACAGCCTATCTTACCCCTAAAAAATAGTTTTTTGGGTCGTATTTGTCATTTTTTAAATTTTTGGCACACGCGTCTCCCCTTCATATTGAGCTAGGGAATTAAAATTTAGCGCATTGGTTTAGCTTAAGATCTACTTCTACTCTTACTAATGGATAAGAAAAAACATTGCAAAGCTCTGATTTTTTTTTTATTTTTGGAAAATTTTTAAATATATTTTTAACCATGTTTTAGCAGTTGAATAACTCATTCAAACGTATTCGTAGCACGAATCGAGGATTTTTATTGATTACAAAATTTTTGAAACGATAATCAAACCGAGTTCTAATTTAAAAATTACTACACGAAATTAACCTATACAACTTTATCGTTCATTTCCGTAACAATTTCAAAAATCCAATGGAATTTTAACAATCCTTATCAGTCATCATACACGAAACACTTCCATAAAATTAAAACCAAAAATGACCTTTACCATTCACTCTTGACCACCTCTCTGCTACCAGTCTCCAGCACTCGAAAATATAGGTTAACTTCGCCACACACATTTAAAAACAAACAATTCGAGTTTCCATCACACCAACGCTCTCTACGCCTTAAATACGAAACTCATCGCTAGTACCGCGAACTTTCAAAGCTCACCGATAGACATCGCGACACGTACCATTATCGTAGGTCAAGTTCTCATACATAAATCAATCGACGAATGGGAAATAAAGTTCATAGCTCACTCGAACCAATTTAGTAGCACGCTGTTACCCTGCAAAGTCGCTACTCGAGCTGGTTCGTTCCCAAAAAATTTTTCGTGCTCTGGTAATTAGGTACATAAGCGGAAAAAATGGCAAAAACTTCCGCATTCTTTTCTCAAAAACCAGCCAATACTCGATTCTATACAAAATTAAATATTTTGTATACCAACGAAGCTTCGTCCCGGCCTGGCCCAGTTATACAAAAAATTCAAAATTACTTTTCTACACAAGGTGGGTGTTTTTTTGTTTTTAGAAATAATAATAATAATAATAATAATGAAATTTTCTACATTCGTATACAATATTAAACTCGTACGTTTTACGTCGCAGTTTTGTGAAAAATTTCTCCCTAGTCCCTCGTACTTTTTTCCATACCTATATCTGGCGAATAATTAAACTATAAAAATTATCGAAAAATGTTATAAATTTATGTACCCAACTCATAAGAGTATTAGAGAAAAATTTATCTTTAAAATATAAGTAAACGTCGTAAAAAGATAAACATTTAAATGCAAATACGACCTACTTTCATTATATTTATGTATATGCATATACATATTTTTTTTTCGAAACTGGATGTATCATGAAACAGGTACTTACATATAAATTGGTGATAAATTAAAAAATTCTACACAGATTTAATACGTGGCGAGTAAATTTACAAAATTTGTCCTTTTGACATTTTCAAGATTTCGAGTAGGCATTCGCAGTAGAAAAAATTTTAAATCTCTCCCCCCTCCTCAACAAAAATCTTATATTACATCTTAAGGTAAAGATCAGTATCAATTTTCAGCCTCCTAGCTCGATTTGAGGGGATTTTTCAACATAAAATTAGATAAAATTCCCCTTCCTCCCCTCCTATTAAGTTTAGGAACCTGGTTTTTGGGTATAATATGCGATTTTAGGTTACCTATCTATTGGTTCGAAAATTGACATTTCTTTACAATTTTTATCCCCCTCCACCCCCACCCCACCGCCTCAAATCTCTGACCAAACTGGTTTTTAGATCCAAGGTCATGCAGAATTCCATCACTCAGATGTGCTGCTAAACTAAGCTCATTTTCAAAATTTAAATAATTTTAGCCACTGATAAGCCCAATAAAAAATTTCTGAATTTGATGAAACGTATTGCTCATACTAAATATCACTAAAAATGATGAAAATAAACACCGCAAAGACCAAGAAGTTAATTTTTATACACAATATTTTGCTACTCAATAATAAAGCCACGGATCAATAAGGTGTAATAGTGTATTCTTGTTTCGGGGAAATTATTCTAAACCGTCGTACATCGTTCATACAACTCAACTTCATGTTTATCAATAACGAATCAACGAAACGCTAGCTTACCTTTCTTTATCGTGTACTTCTTTGGCCAAAATTTGATCAACGATAGAAGGAAACTGAGGTCTATCGCCGAGCAACCGTTGCTGGTCTAAGTCACCTTGCATCTGCGTGAACGCATGATCGTTCATATTCAAAACGGTATCTCCACCTGAATAACAATACAAACCAAATAAAACGTGTAAAATAAACGCATAGTTAATTAATCGAACTCTAGCTACCGTTGTAGTTAGTAGATAGGTAAATCACATGAAAAAAAAAATATATACATACAAAGTACATACGTATAGGTATAGGTATACGTGTATAGGTAAAGTATTACATAGCAAAATCAAGGTTGCCATAGACATGGAATTTGGGCGGAAGAGGGCACCCCACCCACTACCAACTAATATTCGACGAGTAGCACGTGACCTTATGTCGTGTCGCGTCGTATCATCGTTATCAAATTCAATTTACCTATAATAACGAATACCTGATTTGGTAGGTAGTGGGTACGTCCTCTCTTCTATTGTCGGTTTTCCACCTTCTGTGCGTACGTCGTTTAGGTACAGGTAGAACAACCTGTCAACGCGAGTCTGCTCGTATAAAATATTTGATACGAACGATAATGAAATAGACGAGACGACGACGTTACTCTTCAGCTGTTTTTCGTCGTCATCGTCACCGAATACGACCAACCGCATGCAAAATATAAGTACATATCGTAGTATAGTAGTATAGCTTTGGACATCGTGTTAGATGTCCTTGTTGTTGGTTAGTTCGTTGGTTGATTTTTTTTTTTTTTTTTTTTTTTTTGTTCTACGTCCAGTTTTTGAGCAACATTAGCGAAAAATTATGAATACGAGTAGGTAACGTAAGTATACGTACTCGTATACGTGGGCAATAGCAACTAGATACCTCGTTAACGACGCACCATATTTCACTTAATTAATTTGGCGCTTTATTAAAATTATAAGAACTTGGTAATTTATTATTTTTACATGGGATCGAGGCGACGACTCGGGTTAGCATATTGTTTTAATTTTTCGACTGATACACAACAAATACATCGACCAAATGAAATACCTATATATACTGCAGTATTTCAATTATCATTGAAATTATTCCGAAAAAAAAAGTGAAGGAATCGAGATTTCAAACAAACACTCACGAACACGAGTATAATCTATTAGTTGAAAGTTCAATTTTCTCCTATTATTATAGCGCTATAAAATCCTGGCTTTGGTAATGGTTTCGAAGGAGGGAAAAGAGGAGAGACGATTCTGTCATTTGAACCGAAACCGGAACCAAAAATCGCTCGGAATTGGTTCAAAATTGGAACCAAAACACCGAAGCCACAAGATTGAACTGGAATTGAATCAAAACCAGAACCAAGTGATTAATCTGAAACAAGAATCATAACCAGAACCAGAAACCAGAAAGCACATAGGTTCTGGTTTGCGTCAGTACTGTGAACCAGAACCAAAAATCACTGAAATTGAGCTCAAAATTGGAAACAGAACTGGAACAAGAAAATTAAACCATGATCGAATTATAACTGAAATCAAGTTATCAGATCCAAAACCAGAACCAGAATTGAAATCTACATTGGCTCTGGTTCTGTTTCTAGCTCATATACGTATCCATGTGTGATAGAACTAAGAACCACTTGAACCCCTCCTCAAAATTGGAACAAGAACCAGAATCAATACTAGTACCAAAATATTGTACCAGAATCAAACCGGAACCGAAACCGAAACCAAGTATTAAAGATTGAAAATATAACCAAAACTGAAAACTGTTTTGGTTTTAGTTCCAGTTCTAGTTCACCTTGATGCTTGTTCAATATACAGCAGTTGTTTTGTGTCACAACTGTAAACCAGAACCAAAAAAACTAACTAGAACCGGACTAAAAATAAAGAAAAGTTATTAAAACTTATATCAGAACTAGAACTGAAAACCATATAGATTCTGGTTCTAGTTCAGCGCAATGCTTGTTCTGCAGTTTTTTTATGCCAAAGCTGTGAGCCACAACAAAAAAATCATCGCGATGGGATGTTTCTTCAACCCGATTTTGGTGAAATATTAAAATCATGTAAATTGAAGTGCTGAAAGTAGAAAGAGTTCAATGGGGCGAAACAGTCAGTCTAAACCACCAAAAGGCATATCTAAGACCTCTACTAAATCAGCGTACCAATTTTTAAATTTTTAGCTCAATAAAGCGAATTCAAAACATAAGAAAAATCGATCAAAAAACTATATTTTTAGGGTTATGAGGGAGTGCAATCAGGCTGAAAATCTAAGGCCCTCAAAAGGTACATCTAGTAACTATACTAAATCTACATATCAAATTTTAACTTCCTGGCTCAATTCGGAGGGGAGTTATACGAAGAAAAAACTCAAAATGTAATAAAACCCGCTCAAAAAGTCATATTTCTGGGCTTTAAGGGGGCGTAACGGGTCTGAAAAGTCGAAACCCCCAAAATGCACATCTGTGGCCCCTACCAAGTCCACAAAGTAAATTTCAACCAAACAGCTTGATTTGAAGAGGAGATGGTAAGGGGGAGGCACACCTTTTTCAAGATCAAAACGGGGGAAAACTTTCATATCTCCCTTCCTAATTGATCCAATAGGTTAGGTACTTTGGATTCTCTAACGATTGGCTCAAAAACAAACAACTTTTACCATTTTGGCCTTTCAGCACCCCCTCTCCCAAATTCCCGGTATAACTGAAATTTTAACTCAAGGTCGTCCTAATCATATCTATCTAATCCACTGCCAAACTGAGCATTATTTACCAAAGTAGAGCGATTTTGGTCAGTATCAAGTAGAATAAATGATTCTAGTCTTCAAAGGAAGAAAATTAAAATAAGTATCTGACATGGCCAAATATAGTTGTAATGATCTACTAGGACCGCAAAACAGATTTTGTGGATATTCCCCTCTCATTCAATGTAGGTCGATAGACTATAATAGTCTAGTTTTCACTAACAATATGATATAGAAAATCAGGCTAGAAACTGAACCAGAATCAAACCAAGCTATTAAAACTAAAACCAGAACTGGAGACAGAACCAGAACCAGAACTGAAAATCATATCAGTTCTGGTTCCAGTTCATTCTAATGGTTGTTCAACAGCTGGTTTGTAATGGTACTGCGAACCTAACACCAGAACTTGAATAGAACTCACACCAGAATTAAGTAATTAAAACTGGATCTAGAACCAAAACTGGAATTCATATCGCTTCCGGTTTTGGTTTATGTTCTAGTTTACACTTTACACTAATGCTTATTGAATAGCCATTTTTTTATAGCCAGGATTGCGAACCCAAACTTGAACTGGAACCAAGAAAATTGAACCAGAATCGAACTTATACCAGAACCAAGTAATTAAAACAAGATCCAGAACCAAAACTAAAAGCCATACCATTTCTGGTTCTGGTTTTGGTTCTAGTTTACACCAGCGCTGGTTTAGCAGTTCTTTTTTGACACAACCGTGAAACCCGAACTAGAACCAAAAACCGTTAAAAACCTGTTTAAAAAAATGAACCAGAACCAGAACCAAACCCCATATCTATTCCAGTTACTGTTCTGGTTCACCACAATGCTTGTTAAGTAGTTGTTTCTAGCCACGATTCTGAACCTAAACTAGAACCAAGAATCACTTGAAACTAGTTTAAAATTGAAACCAGAATCGGAACCAAAAATGTAAGAACCAGAACAGGGCTGATAGTGAAATGGGTTTGGTTACGCAGCAACCCTATAGAGTACTAATGAATCAAAATACTAGGTTGATGAGCTCCGCCATTTCATCTTCATCCGCAACAATTAAGGTGGTATCATCTGCATATCACAGATTAGAGATTCTTCTTCCTCCAATAGAAGAGCTTCGCGAATTATGTGCCGACAATATATGCATCCTTGACGTACCCCCTACTCCGCTTGAAAAGCTTCAGATTCTTCACCATCAACTCTCACCACCATAGAATTGAACTCATATAGAGACTCTACCGAATCTACTGCATGGGCAGAGGGACTCTCATTTTACTTAGAACTTTGAAGAGCTTCTATCAATTCACACAGTTATGATCTGTTCTCAAATATCAGGGGAAAATACCACACTCAAATCATGAGTAGGACTGATTCGCGTGGCTCTACAGTCTATCTATACTCGCCAAACAAATTACACAAATTTTCTCGTTAAAAATCGACACACGTATTGAATATAGCTCCACGTACGTCAAGACTTCGACAATCTAAAAATAGCTATATATTCTACACCACGTGTTTTAAGTACGCCGGAACAGACCGTATGTACGTCCATAGCTTCGTACGTACTCTCCTCGCTAATTTCTATACCGCAGTCCGTACGCATTATACACGATTACCATCGAATAGGCGTTAATTAAACGCCAATCCTTAGTGTAATCGTGATTCTTTTACCAAGTACAAACGAAGGCGTATGGGTTTATATGTGGTAAGTACGAGTATAAGTACGATTATACGATTAATACGCCGTATAATGGAATAATAAATCTATCATCATATTGGCCTAAGCCAGGCCATCTAATTCCAAAGTAAAACGATTAACGCACAAGCTGTGGGGTTTCTTCGGAGACACAATCGAGTGACGAGCCAGTAAGAGGACGCACGGAGGCTCATACAATTAATACATGTACGAGTAATGCACACACGTTTCACACTACTTACATATGATAAGTAAGTACTCGTATATTATGCGTATATAATAAACGTAAAATATGTACGCAATTTCTACTGCCATACTGTGCCAGTATTTAGCTCACACATCGCCAGCATACAGTGCGTATGTACATATATAATATTGTGTATACGTAAGTACACTCAAATAAAGATACAAGACATACTAATCCAATTATGTGCACGCCACCCTCCCCTCCACCCCGCTCCCCCGCCATTTGTACAGCTATACATCGTATTGGTGACAATAAACACAAAACCGTAATCGCGGTTAGATTAGTATTCGTATACCTAGCAACTTGCGTACACTTTATACACAAGCCTGTAATTCTACGCTTAACCTAATTTCTTCACCTACGCGAAACGTCTAACTCACTTTACAAGAAAAACTCGCTACACGTAAATATGCGAAGTGCTATAATTCTCCGCCAACCAACAGACGTCTGTCTGTCCACCAGATGTACACTAAGTATACGTATGTAAATGTAGATTAGTTCGGGAGATGGAGCAATGTAGCATAATGTAGCATTGCCATCGCCATCGTTTCGTATTCGTTGACAGGGATGGCTTTACTTGTACAAAATGTACGAATGTCTCTGGTAAATGGACCAGCGAAAGAAATAAGTTGAATTTTTTGCTTGCTCTTTTTTTTTTCGAAAGTAGTTGAATTAGGAAATTTCGTCTCAGTCGATATAAGAACAACCGGGGGGAGGGGAGGGGGGCTTATACTGTCAGTGTAAAATTGAAACAGTGGTAATGTTACAAAATACAGTGTACAAACTTTGCATATATATAGCGCATTCTATTGCACTAATAATCAGAACGTTTCAATGGAAGAGTATTTCCTTATTTTTTTTTTGTTTTATATTCGGAATAATTGGGTTAATTTTCCTTCAACAGAAACGAGGCTATCGCAGTAATTACAACGAACGTGATGAAAAATGACGAACGAGAAATGTTTAAAATGAACAAAATCTGCTTCACGGCCTAAGAAGCTCGTTTATGGGATCGGTTATTACTAATAATTTGACTAATCTTGCGAAAGAAAAATTTCAGGCAGTTATAGAAAATCGATTCTTTTGAAAGTTGTGCGAGGGAAGGGTGTAAAAGTACATTAATATCGTTCCTCAGCATGTTTGATATAGTTAAACGCTCCTTCGCCAACATGAAAAAATTTCCTACTTGACTCAATACATGTAGATAAAAATCACTTAAATTAAGACGAATAAAAAAATCAACGTTCCACAGAAAGTAAAAAGGTTAAAAAATGAGTACAAATTTTTCGATCATAAAAAATCAATCAGACAGTTACGACCATTCCTATAGTTGACTGAGAGGGTTTAAATTTGCTATGGATATCAGGCCGGAGTTCAGGATTTGTGAGGCACAAAGTAGCTCTATAATTTCCAAAGAAAATTTATAAATTTTTCATTTTTGAACAAGGAACATGCGAGTTACTCTTCATAATCAACACAGAAAACTAAAATTTAATACATACATAAGAAATCTACCCGAAGCACATACCAAAAGCTATAGCAGGCTAATTATAGCCATCTGCCTTTGTGCCTCAGAATTAAAATTTACCGAGGGGCCCTTTGAGCACTCGTAAAATATGATTTAATAACTGCTCGAGGCGGCGGGAAGGGCACTAAGGCGATGAAAAATGTACTTTAGGGGAGGTTTTTACGTTTTTTCCTCCGTGATTTTTCAACAATTTTTTTTCAAAACTGATATTAAAAAGCAGGTACCTAGCAGGAGTATATTGTGGAATTTTCAAAAAATTTTCCGACCACAAATATGACTTTGAAAAATTTGGAGGCCTGTCACGGTCACCTTCTTGAGCTGGCAACTCGAAAAAACATTCTTCAGGTATTAGGAATAATACTCTACACTTCTTAGAATTTTTTCACATTTTTTCAGGTGGTTGGCCTCTTCTGTAGACCTGTAGTATTCAAAAACCGTCTCATTTGGTCAGAAATACAAGTTTAACGAAGAAAAAAAATTTGTTTTTAGGAGCTGCAGAGGGAGTCAACTCTATGAAAAATTTGAAAGAATTCTGAAAAGTGTGAAATACTTTTAACTAACACGTAAGAATTGTTTCGAGTTGCCAACTCAAAAGGCAAATTTTAAAAGCTCCCCAAAGTTTTCAAAGCCCATTTCAAGGTCAAATTTAGAATCCTAAAAATATGAAACCATTCCACAACACTGTTCCCTCCCCCTCGACACCATCAGTTTCATATCCAGTTTCAAAAAAATCGGCTGGAAAATTGGACAGAAAAAATTTTAACGTAAAAACCTCACTCGAACTACATTTTTCATCGCCTTGGTCCTTTTTCCAACATCGCACCCCCCCCCCCCGATAATATCTTTTACATGCGCTTAGAGCCATAAGAAAAAATTATTTTGAGCCCCAATGGTAAATGGCTAAGCTAAACCTGCAATAGCCTATCAGTTTTCTGTATAAATAAGGAAGAGAACACTAAAGGCATGAACACGGGTCGAAATACTCAAAAAAATCAGCTTTTTTGACTGTCAAGACAACAGCCGAAAGTAGACATATATGGGCACTTATCTGAACTACGTACCAAATTTCAGCTTCCCAAGTAAAATATTGGAGGTTTACATGCCTGATTAATTCAATTTTTGGGGTCACAAAAGTTGAAAAACAGTTTTTGTGATTTCTCAATCGGTATTGGAAACCGATTTTTGGATATGTTCTGCAACTTATGATGTTCAATTTTTGGTATTTTTTACACCCAATACTTAATTAAAAATTTTTTGAATTAAACCGATTTCTCAATGAAAAACTTGGAAAAATTGATATAAAAAGCTTACCTTCAAATTAAACCGATTGCCCATGATTGAACAATTTTACTTGATAAAGAGCCGAGTGATATAGTTTTACTTTCGTGGAAAAATAAAGCTATAGGACTTTTTTCTTCAAGACCAAGCAAATTAAGCTCTTCCTACGAGAGTGCGATCTTTAGATAGGCCACACACAAGTTTCAATTCCACAACGATCAGTTTAAAATTTGGCATTCTTACTTGTCTTACGCAGACCTTCTATTAATTCTATTCCAATTTATATACATAGTTTTATTAGCAATTTTTTCACATTATAATTGTTTCATGGTTTTCTTCTTCGTTGGTACATAATGAAATTTGTCAAATTAATCTTAAAAATATTCTGAGGAACGAAAACATGATTTCAAAGAGATGGTCATGAAAATTAATGCAAAGTTGTCGAATATCTCAATGAATAAAAAATTCTGTACGAAATTCCTGGTCGTCGTTATTTTCATGTTTTTGAAGATCCGTTGAAAAATATTTTCACATAGTACACAGCACAGCGATGCAGGGAGAGGCGGGCAGAAATTTCAAACAGTTACCCAGATCTGCAGATTTTTCATTTAAGGTTGGGAAAAAACATCGTATAAATACGCAACTGAAGATTAGATCCGCATAGGTATTAATTACCATCAAATTACTGTACATCTCCTACTTCATCGTTGATACTCTCAACGTCCGTATTCTACCATCAAATTGTGCATTCGACGAAGAAAACACAAAACTCAACGCAATACAACCACGATGCTTATCTCATTCGTACACGAGTAGCTAACTATATCTTCATTCGAGAAGCAACAAGTCGACTCGACTAAATTTGGAAAGTAATTTTCTTATTCAATGATTCTACCCAGAGTTCATTGTTTACGTACTCGATAGGTTACACCTAAACATCAGATTGAACGTGCATAATTTCACACACAACAAACTAAAAAGATTTGCATTCGTATCTGTATCTTTTATCATCTTAAACACTAACAAATTTCAGTACTTGAAATTTAATAATGGCGTCAACAGCTTCGTACAACTTGACGACCAGCACCATCCACATTATATCGAGAAAACCGCAAAAGCAGACAAAAAAAAAAACTGGTATCAACCTACCACTTTCCATCCTACGATAATTCCATCATTCAAGTTCTATGCGAACAACACCTTCATCGCTTCGTGACTAGTTGGTATAGAAAATAACACGAATGAATACAAAAAAGAAAAAAAAAAAAAAAATTCCAGATCGAAAACCATGACAAAATAATTTGCCGATGGTCGTGTTCGCGAAACAAAACATCGTAGCTGGTTCGCAGTAGAGAAGTTTACAAAACGTTATGTAATTTTTATATGTACTTATTGATCTCGATTGAAGAGCAAAAAAAAAAAAAAGATCCATATAAACCGGTTCGTACGCCTATCTGAAAGAAAACCAACGCATCTTATCACCATTACCAACACACTACGATTATCATAGTCGTTTAAAAAATTCAATGCGAGGATAATTTTTTATACGTGATACGAACAGCATGGTCTTTGTCAGTTGGTAACTCGGTATTATTCATTTTCAAGCACTGAGTAATTAATGGAATAGAGATGTTTTAACACGTACACTAATATACGCGTAGATATTATAATGTTGTTTAGTTTTAACTTTTAACGCGAGCTGATAAAAACCACGTATCGCTTTCTTATAAACAGACCCGAGACACGTCATTGCATTGAAATTTCTTTGTGAATAAATAATACATAAGAAAACGACTCCGAAGCTACATACATACTACGTCGATTTCACCAAAAACATTGCTGTACTTTTTCCCCGCTTTCAGTTCGATTGTTCATTGTAGCGTAATTTTTGTTTCATGTTTCAAATTCTTTATTTTGTGCAAAGAGGAAGAGGTATATTATGTATGTATTATGTACCTACATACATATGTTGACTTGAGTAAAAATTTCAAAACATTACACCGACAAACGGTACTTTACTATGAAATAGCAATCGAATGACAAAACATTACCTCAGGTGTCAAATGTCTGCAACAGATAATCGAATTGATTAACATCTTTGTTGCGCACACTTCTCACAGTAGCTCCTGCTTTGTATCGTCGCGTGAGTCAGCTCTCTTTTATGAGAAAAAATATTACATTCGACGAGTTTAATGATTTTACCAATTGAGTAATCGAGAGAAGATTCGTGACGTCAAAGAGTTGAAAAATTACGATCAACAACTCGTATCGAATACGCGTATAATTTAAATTTCGAAATATTTGTTTTGATAACATATTTCTTATCAGATCAATAATTAAATCTATGCATGTATACGCCAGTATCTCGCAGAGTACCTACATACGTTGAAAAAACAACGTAAAACGAGCATTGTCCCAAAATTCTGATGATTTTTCAACTTTTAAATCTGCGCCGAATGTCGGAAAAGTTTTAATAGCATAATAGAATTTTGACACATTGATGTCCAACTCACTCTACATCAATTCCAACTTATCAAATCGCAAAATTGATTACAATTTCGAAATCAGAACCCTCGAAAACCTTGAAATCGATACGCATGAAGGATTTTTATCATTTTTTGAAATTTAACCCCCCTTCCCTTCCCCTCCACCGATTATCCGAACTAACGCTTACCCAAACATTATCACATTGACCGATCGAAACACATTAGAATTTTGAAAAAGAAGTTGAAAAACGTTTCATTTCATTCTGGGGAAACGAGGATAAAATTTTTGAAATCAGGTGGGGGGGGCAAATCTATTCATTTTCAAAAAAAGATTATATATCGTCATATATGTCGATTTCAAGATTTTCAATAGTACTTATTCCGAATTTAAAATTCGTTTATACCTAAATGTGTTTTTTTTTTCTACTTTCGCAATAATAAGAGTAAATGTCACTTTAAAACGGGCTCAAAATGTGGAGAAGGGTTCGATAATTTTATAGAATTCCAACGTAAACTTAGCCAACTCCCGCTAAATCTATTCTTACTCATCAAATCGTTAAACTGATGCTAGTTTTGAAATCAGAACCCTTGAAAACCTTGAAATCGATATATATAAAAAATTTTTATCATTTTTCTAATTTAATTCCCTCCCCTTGCCTTACGGTCATTATATTTAAAGCTCACTTGAGAATTATTAGATTAACTAATAAAGTATAATTTTTTCATCATTCACCTTAGAATTAGAAAACGGAAGTTAACAAACGTTTCACTTCATTCTGTCGAAATGTGAATGAAAATTTATAATAACGGGGGCGGAGGAGCCGCAATGCTATAAATTTTGAAAAAAATGCCGATATATCGACATGTACATCGATTTCATGGTTTGCAATACGTCTGATTCCAAATTTAACATTCATTTATATATTAAGCGTGTTCTTCTTCGTGTTGGAAAATTTCCAATAATATGATTGTCTTTCATTGCAAGGAGAATCAACTCGTCGTAGATCAATTGTGACTAATCGGACTCTAAAATTTATGTCATTTTCGAAATCAGAAACTTTTAAAACCGCGAAATCGATACGTATGAAGGATTTTTATCATTTTTTCAACATTGACCCCCCCCGTCCCCTCCCTTACATCAGTCTATTTAACGCTTAATAAAAAATCATTACATGAGGAAATATGATTATTAACCATCTGAATACATAAATATTTAAAAATGAATCTTGAAAAAATTTTCACTACGTCAGCACAAATTGGAAAAAATTGAAAATAGTGCCAGGGGAGGGTCAATTTTGAAAAAAATGATAACACATCGTCATGTATATCGATTTCATGGTTTCCAACAACTCTTATTCCGAATTCAACGTCCATTTATACCTGAAGTAAAAACTACGAAAGCCACGGTCAAATAACACAAATTCAAAGAAGATTCCAACGAATCCAGATTACTGACCTCTGACTACACGAAACCGGTTTTTAATAAATGTTGAAAAATCGTATCTAGCGACAATTTTCGAAACACATGTTTGGAATATTCCACGCTGGTAGAGCAATAGAGCACATTTTAAAGCTAAATCCCAAGTTTTAACTCGAATCGGTACAGTTTTATGGCAATTATCCAATTTTTTATTAAGAGCCTGGCATCGAGAGGGTACGAAATACCATGAAAAAACCAATAATTCTGTACTCCGTTGCCTCTTTCGTTTTTACTCGAGATCAACACAACAGTTTGCAACATAATTATTATCACAAATCAGACTCACACTTTCAAAATATTAGCACTTTTGAGGAAAAAGTTACAAGTATCTCAACATTGGTGGTATATCTAATCACATTCTCTATCACCGAATCAAACAAGTTGCTTTCGAATTACTTTGCGAACGTAAATCACATCAATTGTACCCCTTGATTTAAAATTCAGTGCACATTATGATCACATGAGTGAAAAAATTTCATTTCAGATAAGTTACATCGTTTACCTTCATCATCCATAATCGAAAGCTCTACCACGTGTAAGCGGATATCACGACTAAAAACTTCGAACAAGCGAAAAAAAAAAAAACACCGAAAATAAATCTACCACAAATTCACTAACACTTCACAACACAAGCCCGGACACAAAAAAATTCAAACTACCGACGCATACGATCGCGTAAATATCGCATAGAAAAATATTTATGTCACTACTACGACTTCAAGACATTGCAATATCAAGTGAGAAAAAAAAATATCATCGTTAATGACGACGCTGCATATACACGCAAGAATTGAAAATAAACTCGCCTACAGCCGGTCCTATCAGTGTAGCCAACACGATACCGTGATTCTTCCCGCATCCACCGCCACGACCGACCGCGGAAGACGCGAGCGATAATTTCGCCATCCCATAGGCGAGTTCATGGCCCTGGCCACCGGTCAACATGTTCGCATTCGCAGCGAGCATAGCACACGCGATGACGATGGCTCTAGCGTTGACGGTTCATTCAATCGCCAAAAAAAAAAAAAAAAAAATCTAGCATCGCACCGGTACCGATACCGATACCGTAGCGAACGAGCCGAGACAACGGACGACGATTGTTAGAGCACAGGAGCAGCAAATGAGCATAAGCAGATCGGCCAAAGCCCTATCTCTGCCTAGTGCCCATACGAGTAGGTAACAAACGTTTACTTTGGCGTCCATGAGACGGCAACTTGCATCGGGCCTTTTCCTTGTAATGTTCTGGTGTTCTGCGTATTGTACAGTGTGCCCCGTATGACGTACACTTTACACGTGGTATACCGATAGTGTAAAGCTCGCACAAAATATACAAACTTCCACGCAACTTTCGCACAGTTATTAGCGTCGGTTGCTGCGTTTATAATATCAACTTTAGCAAGCAGTGTTCGCGTTGGCGGACGTATCGCCAAAAAAAGGGCTAATGGCAAGCTTATATGTGTGTCAATGATAATGGTAGATACAGAACGTTATATGATACCCCCAGACTTATCCTTGGCTCCCTCATAGTCGAGTTCATTCATACATACGAATCATTCGACTCGAATTGAGAATGAATTGGCGGCCTTCTAATTCAAAAGAAATGCGTAGTACATTCGTCAATGATTAAAGGGAATAAATACATCTCCTACTCCTCCTCTACTTCCTTCCTCCCTCCCTCCCACCTACTCATCCACATTGAGAAGCAAAAAATATAGCCTTTTTATCCATCGACTATTTAAAAATGTTAAAACTTTTGGATTTTATCTCCCCCTCCCCAGCCATAACTTGGGAGCTCAGTCTAACTGGCAGGTTGAAAGTGACACAAATGAATTTGAAAGTATAAAAACTTACGTAAGGATACATAGTTTTGAAAATTTTTGAATTTTGAACCCCCCCCCCACCCCCCAATCGCCAATTCAATTCTATTGGCATAATATAGATGATATCATTAATGGAACCAGTAGGCTAAAACGCGTACGTGTAGATAATAAACATAGAATTTCGAACAATTAAAAATTTTAAATTTTGAGCCCCTCCCACCCACTTTTCCTCCTCACCCTTTCTTCAGATGCTCAGTCCTGTTGAAATTATAAAAATTATATCTCAAATGAATTCAAAAGTTTGAAAAACGTGTATTTTTACAAAAAATTGAAATATGGAGAACTTTTGAATTTAGACAACTCCCCCCTCCTTCCCCCCATCCTTGTAATTCTTAGGCTTCGGTAAAAATGATATCATGGATGATTATAATATGCACTATGCACATTTGGATAATAATCACGAAATTTCGTAAAATTGTAAATTGAATTTTGAACCCCCCCCCCCCCAACCGCTAGTTCAATTCTATTGGCATAATATAGATGATATCATTAATGGAATCAGTAGGCTAAAACGCGTACGTGTGGATAATAAACATAGAATTTCGAACAATTATAAATTTTAAATTTTGAGCCCCCACCCACTTCTCCTTCTCACCCTTTCATCAGATGCTCAATCCTGTTGAAATTATAAAAATTATATCTCAAATGAATTCAAGAGTTTGAGAAACGTATATTTTTACGAAAAATTGAAATATGGAGAACTTTTGAATTTAGACAACTCCCCCTCCTCCCACCCATCCTCGTGATTCTTAGGCTCCGGTAAAAATGATATCATGGATCATTATTATATGCACTATGCACATTTGGGTAATAAGCACGAAATTTTGTAAAATTGTAAATTGAATTTTGACACCCCACCCCTTGCCAACAATGTTAATACTCCTGTCGTAGAGAAAATGAAAAGAAAAAAAATCTAAGAAACATACATTTGCATAATGACCATGAGATTATTGTAATTTAAAAAAATTTTGAATTTTGAACCCCCCCCCCCCGTCCACATTGAGTAAAATTTCGCTGGTACGATGAAAATTAAAACATAAATAAAGTCGTTCGACTCCTAAATGTGTATTTTGACACCAAACACACGAGTTCTAAGATTTTTTGATTTTGACCTCCCCCCTCCCCTCTTAAAGTTCAATTCTTCTATAATGAGCATAAATTAAGTTGGGGGCGAGAGATTAAAACATACGTTTTGATATCAACGAGGTGCAGTATATGATTAATACGATTTCTGAAAATTTTCAATTTCAACGCTCCCTCCCCCTTCCTATCCACAGTTTTATTCGTGCGATGAAAAATGGTATTGGAATCGTGCAAAATTTACGAATTCCAGTTTCTCAATCAATTTTCACTCGCATAAAATCACCAAAAAATGGATCTATGGACATTTTCTTAGTAATACTTAAATTCTGAGTTATACCCAAATTTCATTCAAATTAATTTACAACGAATAAAATCTGAAATCACGTCAAAAACTTGAAATATTTTGGGATCTTGGATCACGAATGGCAGGTGCCAAATTTTTCTACCGAGAAAATATTGAAAAGACAGTCTCAAACACCTTGATCTTTCTTGGACCCGAAACTACTCTCGGTGGCCTTTCTTGGAAGCCTGAAAAAATTCTGTTCTGAACACTTTTAACGGTTATATCGTGCTCATCTTTTTTGTTGGTTCACAAGAAACGTGTGAATTTAACATTTTGCAGGTAGCAAATGAAACAGATTTATTTTTTAGGAATGTTTTCTACATCTACCTGTACAATCTCTCAAAGAAATGAATGACATTCCAAAAAAAAGTTGATTTTTGCACTCAAGCAGATACTTTAAAAATTTCAGATCAAAGAAAATTTAATTTACGCCAAATGATAACTTGAAAACCACGATGCATTCTAGCGCTACAACATAGAATAATATAATCCAAAATTCGTGTTTAAGTGGTCAGATTACTCCTACTGACACTTTTCGTGACAATTCAACCTAAATTTTTTAAATTTGCTGATCGCCAATTCATTCGTAAAAGATGGAAAAAAATGAAAATTAAAAATTCGGGTAATATTATCACACGAGGTTTCCCTACAAAGGAATAATTTCACTAGCCAAATACAAAACTGGAGCTAGATTTTTTATACGGGCGAGTTGATCTGAATTTCATTCAATTTTCAAGAAATCAAAAATACCTGCGCAGCAGTTCAGTCTGAAATGATCAAAATTTGAAAATTTCCAAGAATCTATTTAAACGTATTGGAAATATTTTCCCGGAAGAGCACCACAAAGATACTGCCAATTCGAAAAATTCTTTCAATTTTACCAAAGCTAGAATCAAATTACAATCATTCCGGGCGAAAATTACCCCTCTATGTTTCACCTATGAACACATCTCGCTGCGAAAACATCTTCTTCACGATCGAAGTACACGCATAATCTCTTTAATCAAGACATTATTCCTTCAACAGCCTCGTCAACCTACTCTATAGAAACCAATATTCGTTAATGAGCTTTGTTTGTTAAGTTGTAATAATATAAATTGACGAGCGTACGTGCGTCGTGCCTTACTCATTGTCGCGTAAATCCAGTTACAGGCACTCGACGGATTTACGTATCACATACATGTACCCACGTGTGTGTGTGTACTTGTATATGTGATACGATAGTTAACGAGTAAGAGACTACATACCAGAGACTTAAACACAACCAAACCAACGTTGTCATAAATTACAAATCCGTTCCATAGGCGATAATTTTTATGTATGGCTGCAATCGGCGGTATTATAATTACCCATCTCTTTCTGTACGACATACTCTCTGGTCTAGGTTGGGTTCCATTCAGCGAAAAATATCGATAACGATTTTCAATTACGAGACATACAGTACCTACTTGCTCGATTCATTTTCAAGAATTGATTGATTCGTTAGAATAAGAGGGCGTGTGCGGGAGGAGGGGACGAGCTACTTAAGAGCGATAAAAAATTACGACAGAATTTTTTTTATGATGCCTTTTCTTAACTAGCGCAGTATAGATATATGTCTCCAGTGTGAAAATCGGGTCGATCACCTCGTACAGTGAATTTACGTTACTTACGTCGAATTGACCGCATTCGAAGAAGGTACGTTTCACTTGAAATTGGAAAATTCGGAACATGAGATACCGACGAAATGAGTATACCAAATCAGGTTCCTCATTCAATGTGGGAAGGAGCTCAGCGAGGAGCCAAGATTTTTCGTACCGTCAAGATGAAAAAAAATACCATCTACTGTGCTCATCTGATTAAAACAGTGGCAGGAAATGGACTTTATTTTCAATTTATAGCATAATTTTTTATTCAAAGTCGATATATTATTCAGAAACGAACAATGTTGAAGATTTTTACCCACCTACCCCTACGAAGTTTGGATAATTGAACATGGATGAATTTTGAATTGAGGTCTTTGCTATACTTGTACCATTGAAGCTTTTACATGTAATCGAAATAAGCCTATAAACCAATTTTCAGAGATTTTGATCGAAATCGAGCAGAAGTACAGAATAACTTTTCAGAGATCAAAATGAACTTCTTGGTCTACTCTAAACAGGATATCGTTTCACTTTCACTTCACAACATTAAGTTTTAATGAACTAGCCTTTTCAATAACAAATTTACCAAAGAATATCCGGTACACACAACTCATATTTTTAGAAAGATCGATTGAGAAAACTAATTTCTCTCTATTTGGCTCAGTTTCCTTCATACCTTTACATTGCAGCACTCTGTTATGGAACTTCAACCTGAGGCAGATAGAGGAAATTATTTTGAGTTTTATACAGCCGAAAAATGACCTCTGTCCTGCCTATTTTTAGTTTGTAAAACCTCATATTCCCACATACCTTGGTAACATTTCCAACTAATGCGGGAAGAGTTGTTTTCCTCCCCAGGTGGAAAGTGAGGTTTTCCACCCACATTTTTTTTACTAATCATATACTCCCTTGCACTCCCCTCTGCTCAGCTCGTTCCTTTTTCTCTTCCTCCATTCTGCACTCAGGTTCACTTGCTTTCCAAGTATGGTAACGCTGACTGTTTTTGATTCTATCTGTTTTCCCTTTATCCTTCTTCACCACGGGGACTGCATCTTGACGTCTTGATTTTCCTTTCATCTTGATCCCCAATTCATAGGAGTATGCCACTACACGCAGTTAAAAATTTAATAGTAAAATTTGTGTATAAGGGTTTCAAGTCTTGGTCAGGAGTGAAATTTTTTTATTCAAAAAATATTTTTAAAAAGTCATCCTTGATTATTTAACATAAAACTCGATTTTATTTCATTTTTTTATGCAAATAAATACACGAAGTCGATAAAGTAAAACAGTCTTTGAGTAAACGTTTCGTTTCGATATAGCTGACATTAGAAATTTTCCAACGCATTTATTATTCAATATTTAGTCTAGTAACAAAGGAATTGTTGTTAATCAAACTTAATACAACAGTTTCATACGAACACCTTTTTGGTAATCAAGAGATTTCAAAAGTAAGATCATAATTAGTAATGAAACGAGAAATATAAAAATAAAAAACTAGCGGAATACCGGAATATTCGTCCTCATTCTCTTCAAATGAAACATCGTCTTCCATAATCGTAAAACACAAAAATTTATATGAAAACGTAAAAAACGCAACAATTAAACAATATGTTAAAAATTAACAAAAGACGAAATCCATCAATCACCTTATCACCAAGCAAAAATCAGAACAGGGAATCTCTTATGTTGTTTGCGCATGCGCTCGTTCTTGTATCTGGTTTGCTACGGTTCCTCTGTTCCAGTGTAGCACATGTTTCATCGAAAAAATATCGTTTTAACCATTATTTATAATTTCATACGCAAAATTCATTTAGTTATATAATTATTTTTGTTTTATTTCTCGGTCGTATAAAATTAAAATAGCATACGTTACAGGATTGGAGTCCTAGAAAATCATTAATACTATTTTTGGGTACCTAACTAGTAATTACCGATATCGCATATTTATTCTTTTTAATCCCTTACCACTTCGCTGAATTAAAATCATTTACTCGAATCGATACAGACCAAAATCATTAAAATTCGACCAATACACATAGATTGGTGATGGGTTAGATATAAGTAGGGATGACCTTGAGTTGAAATTCAATTATAGTGAAATTTAGGGGTAGAATTTCTAGGGGGTAAAAATCACAAAAATTGTTCGTTTTTTAAACCAATCAAAAAGGAATCAAAAGTTAGGTAATATATACAAAAAATCAGCCCCCTAGGTCAATTACGAGGGGAGGTGTAGTGGTTTACCATTTTTTTGACCTAAAAAAAAGACCGTTCCTCGCATATTCTCCTTCCAACTTAAGCTAAGGGGATTGAAATTTGATATATAAATTTAATAGGTTTCTGGCCAATGGCACCTTCTCACAGCCCCAAAAAGTCTATTTTTTTGGCACTTTTTGGTCTTTTTCGAGTTGGTTGTATTTTTATCTCGCTTTCAAACTAAACCGAAGGGATGAAATTTGAAATGTAGATTTAGTAGAGGTACTAAATGTACCTTTTGGGAGTTCCCACTTTCCCATCATAGCCCCGAGAAAGTAGTTTTTGTTCAATTTTTTTAGCCTGATTCTCTACATGTCGTATTGCCAATGAAAACCAGGCTATTACGGACCATCGACCAACGGCCGATGAAGGAGGAATATGAACGGAATTCGTTTTGGGGTCCTAGAAGACCATTGAGGCCATTTTCGACTACGTCAGACATTTATTCTTTTTTATTTTACATTTTTCCCCGCAAAAATAAAAATCATCTGCTCAGGTCAATACCGACCAAAATTGCTCAAATTTGAACAGTAGGCTTAGACTGGCTCCAGATTTGATATTTTGGAGCGGAGATGACCTCGAGTCAAAATTCAGTGATGCCCAAATTTGGCGAAGAAGGTGCTAAGGGTCTAAAATGGAAAAAATTGTTCGATTTTAAACTAATCGATAGAAAATTAAAAGTTGTATAACATACACAAAAATCAGTATCTATGGTCAATTAGAAAGGAAGGGACGGGGGTTTTCGTCTTTTTGACCTTGAAAAAAGGCCCTCTCGCGCATATCTCCCCTTTTAAATTAGGTTGGAGGTTGAAATTTGGCATGTAGATTTCGGAGAAATTCTAGAAGCGCGTTCGATGGTTTCAATTTTTCAACCTTATTGCATCCCCTCACAGCCCCTCCCCCCCAGAAAGATCTTTTGGTCGGTTTTCTTTATATTTTGAGTCTGTCCCATGTATATCTTCCCTCCAAATTGAGACAGGAGGAGGTTGAAATGCGGCATGTAGATTAAGTTGGGATTCTAAATTTGCATTTGGGAGGTTTTAAATTTTCAGCGTCATTTCTTTTGGTCACAGCACCGAAAAAGTGGTTATCTTTCCATTATAATTGAGCCAGAGATTCGAAATTTGGTTTGGAGTCTTAGTATGGTTCCTAGACGTACCTGGGAAGACGGGGGGGGGGGGGGGGGGGGGGGGGGTTAACTACTCAGTAATACATTCCAAATATTTTACAAAAACCAAGCTGAAAAAGCAACACGTTGCGATATTTCACGAATTTCTGAACAAAATTGGGATCTCCTTTCGTTTTTGTATAGGTATTTGAAATTTCACTCTTCTCGTGAATTTTCATATTTTTTTTACAAGTGTCTAACGATAATTTCTATACTTTTCATAAACAAATTCCTTTCTTTTACACTCCTATCAATTATTCTTGATCCTAAATAACTCCCTAAATAGTTCTTGATTTCTTCACTTGATGAAAGATTGTATTTTTTCAAAGCTTCAACGCCAGTACACTTGACTACACATTCTTAAAATTCAAAAATTAAATTCGAATGTAATTTTAATCAGTAAGTACTAAGTAGACTGTTGAAGAAAACGATTATGTACTTATAGCTATGTATACCTCTAATTATCATGAATTACGTACGTAGAATGATTAATCAACCAAGTCTAATAACTCGAACTCGGTATTTTTACCTAAAGATATTTCGTATCAACCTTGAAATCTAAAATTTCCTATGCTAAAAGATAAACACGTAATTCGAGCTATTTTCCAAATATCGAGTGTACATACATAGATATTTAGGTACATTTTAATACTGATACAAAATCGATATGAAAATCACACACGATCACACGAATTTTCCTCAGGATAAATATTATTTAAAAAAAACTTTGAACTAAAAGTAGAACGCACTGTAATTATAAGATTGTAATTTTCTTTGATAGCTTCTTTCATTTTCATAAAAAATTTCCGGAACTTGAAAAAATAATTTTCTATATACTTTTCTAGCAGTAAGTATTTTCTTTCTTTCTTTTTTTTTTTTTTCAATAAAACAATCGAGTATTTATTCATTATTATTCCGTAATCACACGAATGGATTACTTTATTCATAATCCAGCTTAACCGATAAATAACTTCGAGCTTGCAGCATTGCAAGGGCAATGGAAAAAATCCATTTGAATAACCTATAAGTTAATATTGACCACAAGGAAGCAAAACCGGTTTAAACGATTCGAATGCAGACCAATATTAATTTTTTGCCGACTAATTCGTCTAGCTCACGCGGAACGATTACATAGATAAATACATACATCGAGTGAAAATCAGTGTTACCAGAATTTACTGAGCTCAAAATTTCTCTTCCTCAACTTCAAGTTCATTGCTAAATTCAATACTCATACAGTCGCAAAGATAAAATTGGGAAATCTCTTTTCAACTAAATGAAATTCACATGCCAATAAATAAAATTGAATATAGTACCCCACTCCCCTCCATTCTAAAAAATCTGATCCAACATCTCATGAGTAAGAATCCAGCTATAAAAAAAATTAATCTATTTTTAAACCAAGTATTTACAAGAACCTACCAAGTAATATATCCCTCAGGTACACATGAAAAAAAAAAAAAAAATTACTCATAAGAAACTACACACATGTGCCCACTGTCCAACTACCATACGATCATTATATTGGGCGATTAATTGACGCGATAATGACTAATGGGCCTTTACTATACGATAAAATAATTTCAACGCTGAGTAAAAAACTCCATTAACGTTGTAATCGTTCGAATTAATCTGCAAAACAGACAATACAATAGAAACAGATTGACAATTTTTCTAAAATTAGCTTTCGAATACCCATTTAATTAACGACACGAGCATATTACGTATTTACTGATATTTTTAACAATGGTATGCGGGTACTTACGGTGATATTATGCGAAAAAAAGAGTACAATTATCAATCTCGTGTTTCCTTTTTCCCCTCTTTTTTTTTATGTCAGGGGTCGAGCTAAGTAAATAGGTAAAGGCACCCGGTAGTAAAATAAAATACTCTACTTTTACTGAGAGTACAGGTAATCAAGAAATGTGTACGTCAGACATATTTTCGAAATTTTTTTATTTATTCGTCACAACGACAACTGAATATGTACTTTTAGAAATTATGATTGATTCGTTCGCTTGTGCAATTCTCGTACATACATATGTAAGTATCTATAAACTTGAATTACTCATACTACAAAATGTGAAAATTCTACACAATACGAAGTATTATTCTTCCACCTACAATATAGTAAGTACATCGATACTTGGTATCGCTTGCGATTGACTATGAGTCAACTATACGCAATACGTAGGTATTACGTAGTAGGGCAGGAATAGTTGTTTGTTATCATCGTATTTACGATAAAATTCTATAATTTTTGAGTTTGCTAAAGACCACGCTTGGGTATTCATATTATAGTCTGATCCCTGTTCCCAGATACTTACGTGTATATTGATACGTTGAATATAGTTGGTCAACGAGGTGGAGGGGGCTGGGTCTAAAATTCGTTCAAGGTACTAAATATCCAATCAGAAAATTTTTGGTAATACTATGATAGTTTATACTGCCACATAAATGAAAAATTAGCCATCATCTACCTCGGTAGGAATCTAAATTGTTTAAATCTAAGTAGCGGACTCATTTAGCTGTTTTTAGCCATATTTTCTATGCTATATTGTTAATGAAAACTAGGCTATTACGGATTATCGGCCTACAATGGATGAGGGAAGGGGAGGAGGATGGGTATCAAAAAAATCCGTCCTAGTGTGGCAGGGAAACCATATAAAGACCATTTTTGGCGATGCCAGGTATTTATTTTCATTTTTCATTTTTTCCCCCTCGAAGACTAAAATTATCCACTCTGCTCGATACTGACTAAAATCGCTCCAATTTGATCAATAAGCTCTGTTTGTCGGCGGATTAGATATATACGAGTGGTGACGACCTTGGGTCAAAATTCAGTTATGTTCAAATTTGAGGAAGGGGGCGCTGAGAGGCCAGAACCGCAAAAAATTTTCTATTTTGAGCCAATCGATAGAGAATCCAAAGTTGTACAACATACCGAAAAATAAACCTCCTGGGTCAATCAAGAGAGGAGTTGCGAGGAGCCCCCCTTTTGACCTTGAGGAATGGCTGTTCCTCCCCTACCTTCCATTCAAATTCATCTAAGAAGTTGAACTTTTTAAATTTTGAGCCAATTGATAGAGAATCCAAAGTTGTATAACATACCGAAAAATAAACCTCCTGGATCAATCAAGAGAGGAGATGCGAGGATTCCCCTTCTGACCTTGAAAAATAGCTGTTCCTCCCCTATCTCCCCTTCAAACTGAGCTAAGAAGTTGAAATTTGGTATCAAAAATTTTTCTATTTTGAGCCAATCGATAGAGAATCCAAAGTTGTATAACATACCGAAAAATTAACCTCTTGGGTCAATTAAGAGAGGAGATGCGAAGATCCCCCCTTTTGACCTCAAGAAATGGCTGCTCCCCCCCTACCTTCCCTTCAAATTCAGCTAAGAAGTTGAAATTTTTATATTTTGAGCCAATTGATAGAGAATTCCAAGTTGCATAACATACCGAAAAATTAACCTCTTGGGTCAATTGAGAGAGGAGATGCGAAGATCCCCCCTTTTGACCTCAAGAAATGGCTGCTTCTCCCCTACCTTCCCTTCAAATTCAGCTAAGAAGTTGAAATTTTTATATTTTGAGCCATTCGATAAAGAATCCAAAGTTGTATAACATACCGAAAAATAAACCTCTTGGGTCAATCAAGAGAGGAGTTGCGAGGATCCCCCCTTTTGACCTTAAGAAATAGCTGTTCCTCCCCTACCTTTCCTTCAAATTCAGCTAAGAGGTTGAAATTTTTAAATTTTGAGCCAATTGATAGAGAATCTAAAGTTGTATAACATACCGAAAAATTAACCTCTTGGGTCAATTAAGAGAGGAGATGCAAAGATCCCCCCTTTTGACCTCAAGAAATGGCTGCTTCTCCCCTACCTTCCCTTCAAATTCAGCTAAGAAGTTGAAATTTTTATATTTTGAGCCATTCGATAAAGAATCCAAAGTTGTATAACATACCGAAAAATAAACCTCTTGGGTCAATCAAGAGAGGAGTTGCGAGGATCCCCCCTTTTGACCTTAAGAAATGACTGTTCCTTCCCTACCTTCCCTTCAAATTCAGCTAAGAAATTGAAATTTTTAAATTTGAGCCAATTGATAGAGAATGCAAAGTTGTATAACATACCGAAAAAGAAACCTCCCGGGTCAATTATGAGAGGAAATGCGAGGACCCCGCCCCTTTTGACTTTGAGAAATGACTATTTCTCCCCTATCTCCCCTTCAAATTGAGCTAGGAAGTTAAAATTTGGTGTATAGACTTAGCAGGGAGTATAGATGTGCTTTTTGGAAGTATCGGTTTTTCAGACCCATTGCGCCTCCTTACAACCCAGAAATGTGGTTTTTGGGCGAGTTCTCTCATGTTTTGAGTTTCTTCCTCGCACAACTACCCCCTTCCCCCCTCCTGAAATTGAGTTAAGAAAATGAAATTTGGCATTTAGATTTAGCAAAGGTCTTAGGTATGCGATTTGGGAGGTATCGAATTCTCAGACTGACTGCGCTCCTTTACAGCCCAGAAATTTGTTTTTTTATTCGGGTTTTCTCATGTTTTGAGTAAAGGAGAATAGAGCGTTTAGTTTTCGTTCGAACTTCTCGTTCTTATCTTGACCGTTCAACTCCTGCGCACCGGTACTTATAATTTTGTAAATATGTTCCTCAGCCAAAATTTTAATAACGTGATCTGATATAGAATTTCATACTGAACAACTTTACTTCTTTTCATATAGGTACTTTTGAGCATTTTAAAAGGTTTCGACAACGGCCCAAATTCCCAAAAAAAATTTTTTAAATTAATTTCTAAAAATTTTATTCGTCAAAACACTTGACTCGGTGAATAAATTTCACCCCCCCCCGCTCTGTCCTCCGGTGTACATTTGCAGCAATTTAAAGTTTTTTTTGCCAATTTCTCCCCCTCTCCGTATAGGGTGAAAAATTTGGAAAAAATTCATGTTCGTAGACCCATCATCACTAAAACTTAGAAATTAAAACCATAATTTTTCACCATATACGCATAAATACAGATTTTTTCCAAAAAAAATAAATAAATAAATAAAAAAAATAACGTATAAGAAAAAAATTGTTTTACGAAGAAGATACGATATGATGAAAAAGTTCACTCGTGATGTTGTTTTGATTCGAACGTAATAAAGGTTGAAAAGTCCACTCAAAATGGGATTTCAACAGTCCTCAAAACGTAGAAAACGAAGAAAATACTCATAAAACATCTCTAAATTTTCGCGTTTTGAATGTAAATTCAGAGGTGGAATGAAATGTGTCCTCCACTTTCCACCTCGACCATTATGGGGCATCCTGGGATCCATGTAGTGGACACCAGGCGTTGGTGGTATTTTGCTATCGAATGAAACAATACAATCCGATTTTGAACAAATTCAAGTGGTTTTCGTAGCTCATATGATTTCCATGACCATATGCTCAGGCTTCTCCTTATTCTAACATCTTATGCTACAAGTCCAACACTCAAGTTGAAGTACACCTGCGACACTGAATACCCGCTATTTACTCAAAATTTACATGACACTCGTAGAATTGACGAAGCTACATCTACATACTGCACACATGAACGTTCACTCGTTTCGAAAAAAAAAAACGATTAAGTCATATTATTTTCATACGTACGCAGGTAATCTAGGTATATAGGTATAAACTACACAGGTACAATAACAAAGATCAAGGTCACACATTTGGTATTTGCCTCTCTCTTCTTCTGTCCCTCTTACTCTTCAGTTCTCCTCAACATCTGCATGTACTTGGCAACGTTTTGCCAACACTTTTCCACAGTTACCAATATCGTTTACAATTACACACAGCAATTGTCTATTGGTTGCGCCTCCGCCCCCCCCCCGATACATTTAATGCGCATCAGATCGTAACTACACGGTTAAACGTACAATTCTCAATTATAAACGTTTAATCATTTATTATTATAGTTTAACGTGAAAAGGTCAACGCAATAACATGGTCTAATGGTATACACTCTGAATAGGTAAACTCGACAATAAATTTAGATCGATCTACAACCACATCAATTTCAGTACACAATCGAAAAAAAAAAAAGTCTTCGCAATGGATTACATCATCAGTATGATCTTCGTAGAATATTGCAGATTCGTGAATTATTCCATTCATGGGACAAAGAAAATTAGATCTGTGCGATGTTTTCTTTCAATCAGCAATGGATAGGGGGAGGTTGATATCGGAGTGAATAGTTTTTAACCTCCGAAAGACATATGGCTTGAAAACGTTGAAACCGTCAAAAAGTACAACCAAAACTCTCATCAACATGGTAAATTTCAACTCCATAGCTCAATCTGAAGGAAAATATAGCAAGAACAAGCTCAAAAAATAAGAAAACCCGTCAAAAAACGTCTTTTACAGCTCTGCGAATGGGTATGATAGAGCCGAAAAGTGGAAACTCCCAGAAGGCATACATAGACTTCCAAATTTTAAACCACCAACTGCACTTAGAGGGGAGATATGGGAAGAGCAAACTCGAAAAATCGATTAAACAAAAGAGTAAAAATCCTCCAAAGGTACATCTGGGATCCCTACAAAACCTACACACTATTCCAATTTATTAGCTCGATTTGAAGGGAAGATATGCGAGCCAAACGTGTGAGACGAACGCAAAGGCTAAGAAAAACTACTCAAAATAATTAAATTTTCGGGCCCTGTAAAAAGGTGCAATGTAGCTAAAAAGTTGAAACCTGCAAAAGACACATTTCGAATTTCTACTAAACCAATATACCAAATTTCAACTAACAAGTTCAATTTGGGAGCCAGATATGCATGGAATAGCTCATTTTCAAGGTCAAAAAAGAGGAATATTTTTCATTCCTCCCCTCTTAATTACCGCAAGAGGCTGATTTTTTGATTATGATGTACGACTTCTGGTTCTCCATCGCTTGTTTTAAAAACGAGCAATTTTAGTCATTTTAGCTCCTCAGCGCCCCCTACCGCAAATAAGGGCATTACCTAATAATTTTAACCCAAGATTATCCGTACTCAAAAATATCAAATCAGTATCCAAATTGGTCCGATTTTAGTCAGTATTTAGTTGAGCAAATGATTTTTAGTTTCAAGCGAGAAAATCGAATAAATAGCTGACAAGGTTAAAATTGGTCTCGATGGCCTTCCAAGACCCCAAAACAGATTTCGTTGATATCATCCACTTCTATCTATCGTAAGTCGATAGACCGTAATAACCTAATTCTCATTAACAATATGGCTCTTGAAATGTAGCAAAAAAGAAAAAAAGGGAGAAAAATGCCTCATCTTCCCACCTAATTCTATGTGGATGCTGGTTTTTTGATACGTTATACAATTTTAAATCTGGATTTTCTATGCTATATTGTCAATGAAAACCAGACTGTTACGGACTATCGACCCACGGCTGATTGTGAGTTGTGGGGGGGGGGGGGGTATGAAAGAAATCTGTTTTTTGGTCTTAGAAGACCACTGAGACCTACTTTTGGCCATATGGATATTTATTCCGTTCGTTTTACCACCCGAAAAATCATTTGCTAAGCTCAATACCGATCAAAATCAATCAGATTTAGGCAGTAGGCTTTAATAGGAGGTGGATTTTATATTTTTGAATGGAGATGACCTTGGGTCACAAATCAGTGATGCTCAAATTTGGTGGAGGGAGTGCTGAGAGGTCGAAACCTCAAAAACTATTACTCTTTGAGTCAATCCTGAAAATAAGTCACCTACGTTATTTAAGAAGGAAGATATTGAGATTTTCTCCCTTTTCGACATTGAAAAAAGGCTGTTCCATTCATATGAAATTTGATATGTACATTTAGTAGACATCTAGATGTGTCTTTTAGGGGTTTCGACTTTTTAGAACCAGTGCACCCTCACACAGCACTAAAAAAATGGTATATTGGGTATTTTTTCTTTTTTTTTTTTCAAGATTGTTCCACGCACATCTCCCGTCCAAATTGTGTAAGGAAGTTTTAAAGAAATATCAACAAAAAGCGTTTTGGGGTCCTAAAAAACTATTACGACCATTTTTGGCCATGTCAGATATTTATTCTCTCCCCCCCCCCCAGACTAAAAGCATTTACTCCGCTCGATGCTGACCAAAATCTTTCCAATCCGGTCAAAGACTCAGTTGGTCAGCGCATTAGGCGTATATGAGTGGGAACGACCTTGGGTCAGAATTCAGTCATTTTCAAATTTGAAGTGGGAGAGGGAGGGGGTGCTGAGGGGCCAAAACTGCAAAAATTGTTCCATTTTGAGCCAATCGATAGAGAATCCAAAGTTGTACAACATACCCCAAAATAAAACTTAAGATACGAGGATTTTCCTCCTTTTTCACCTTGGAAAAAGGGCTGTTCCTCCCAATTCTCCCCAACAAATCGAGCTAAAAAGTTGAAATTTTATATGTAGACTTGGTAGAGACCGTAAATGTGCCTTTTGGAAGCTTCGACTTTTCAGAGCTTCATTTCCCCTCCTCACAGCTCCAAAAATTTAGTTTGTTTGGTTGATTTTTTTCAATTTTCGAATTTGTTCCTCGCATAATTCCACTCCACATTGAGCTAGGAAGTCGAAATTTGGCATGTAAATGTGTCTTTGGGGGGAGGGGTTCGAGTCTTCAGTCCCAGTTTTTTTTATTCCATACGTGGATGATTTGCAAATCACCTTTACTTCAGGATTATCACGCTCAAAAATCAAAGCATTGCGATGTTTTTTTTTAGCCTGATTTTGTACGTCATATTGTCAATGAAAACCAGGCGATTACAATTAATCGACCAAAGGCAGATGACCAGGGGGGGGGGGGAATCGACAAAATCCTTTTTCG